>JAWDGP010006458.1:0-5000 GCA_033675545.1 Elysia crispata
TAATAAAGATAAGTAGTAAAGCAAAATCAACCAGAAACCTAGGATCTAGCTCGAGACCGACAAATAAGACGAAAGACGTGAAAACATTACAACAGATGGAATGAACAGGGATCGAACTCCGCGCCTCGATGCGGCACCCATCGTCTTGCCGAGACAAGACCAGGCACTAAACTACTGAGCTATCCGCATCTACAAAAATGGGGATGCTTCAGGAACAGTGGCTTTCATGCTGGCCGAATAGATTAAGAGGTTGAACTGCTAAGAACGATCAAGTCCATATTTTTACAGGACATACAAACAAACTAGCCTCTCACGGATCTAAGAAAGATGCCATTTAACTGAAAGTGCTATAAACAATATAGAAATAAATAAAGCAGTCAAAAACCACACGTTAGAGGCTGAGACAGACGAAGCTTGATCGTTCTTAGCGATTCAACCTCTTAGTCTATTCAAGTCAGCATGAAAGTCACTGTTCCTGAAGCATCTATTTTTGTAGATGCGGATAGCTCAGTGGTTTAGTGCCTGGTCTTGTCTCGGCAAAGGCGATGGGGCGCCGCATCGAGGCGCAGGTTCGATCCCTCTCGTTCATTCCATCTATGTAATGTTTTCACGTCTTTTCGTCTTTATTTGTCGGTCTCTTGAGCTAGATCTAGGTCGGTGGTTGATTTTTCTTTACTACTTCTATTTCATTATTTTCTGTCACATGCATCTTTAGATTTCCTTAGATCTAGCTTCGTCTGTCTCAGCCTCTAACGTGGTTTGACTGTTTTTATTTATTTCTATATTAATAAAGATAACAAATATAAAAACTTTTAGCCATCATCATTCTCATCACGATCATGATTTTTTTCGCTATCATCGGAAAAATCTTAAACATCATCAAGATCATCATAATTAATAATTTCCAATATTATTAGCATTATTATTATTCTTACTAATATCAATTTTATCAAAAGCAATACTATTTTTATTATTGTTACTACTACTACTACAACTACAACTACTTACAACAACTTAATGCTACTACTACTAATACTACTATTACTACTACTTTTTCTACTACTACTACTACTACTACTACTACTACTACTACTACTACTACTACTAATACTACTACTACTACAAAAACAACAGCAACAACAACAACAACTACTACTTCTACTACTACTACTACGACCACCACAACTACAACAACAACAACAACAACTACTACTACTACTACTACTACTCACCACTCACTACTCTACCACTACTCACTACTACTCACTCACTACTCACTCACTCACTACCACTTCACTCAGCCCTCCACTACCACTACCACTCACTACTCACTACTCTCACTTCTCACTCACTCACTCACTCACCACTCACTCACTCACTCACTCACTCACTCACTCTACCTCCCCGGCTTCTACCACTCACTCACTAATTAACTACTCACTCACTACTCACTCACTCACTCACCACTCACTCACCACTCACCACCGCCGCCGCCGTTTCGGCTACTACTCACTCACTATCACTCTCACTACCTCTCACTCACTACTCACTACTACTACTACTACTACTACTACTACTACTACTACTACTACTACTATTATTATCTCTCGCAGCAGTACAAGTACATAACCTTTAAAATATTGAAGGAATAGTTAGAAAGTCCATAAATTGGAATCGAAAAAGTATACGTTTCCTTTTAGAATATTGTTATATTGGAGAAAGTTAAAAGTTCTGTTTATTCGAAATTAGTTTACAGTTACTAATGATTTTAAGAAGACTTTTTTATTCCCGCAAATAATGCAGAATGGTGCACTTTCGTTAGACAATTCATTGCTGCGCACTTTATTTTTAAAAAACCTCATCTATAATAGGTTTGGATTAAAGAAAGTAAACCAACTCTTCCTATTGAAATTGTTGTTGTGCTGCTACGTCTAAAGGGCTATTGGTATGAAAAGTTATCAAGAATTATCTTTCGTAACTCACTTGAGTCATTCAGGCACAACAATTCTTGGAGACCGGGGTTTTTTTTCAGCCTTGAATAAATAAAAATCACTCAGAACTAGCTGATGAATAGATTTTTATACAATTTGCACCGAATTTTACTTAGCATGCAACAAAGACAGAATGTCAAATATATTTTGATTTTTTGGGAAAGGGTCTTTTTCACAAATATTTTGCCAGAACCTTTAATTAAAAAAAAATTGCCCTTGAGGCTAGATTTAGATTTAGGTCTAGATTTTACAACACTAGTTGGCTTTTTAGATCGTAGTGTTGCTTTAATTTTTCTTTTATTGTTTGTTTAATATTTCTTTTATTGTTTGTAGAACAACTTTGGGATCTTTTTCTGAATCATAGAGATCTAGATCTAGATCGAGATGATCTGAAGATTCGTCAGCCATTGTGACTTACAATCTGTCAGAACGGATTTTTTGACTTGACCGAACTACTCTCACGAGATGTGATGCTACAAAAAACATATGCCCTGTAGCAAAACGAAACAAAGAGCAGTACTTCGCGGAAAGGTTTTGCAACAAGTAGAGACTAGTCACGCAAGTTTTGCGTAATTTAAAGAGCTGGAAAAAAATTCCAAAATGTGTCACGCAAGCTTTGCGTGATCCGCCTTTAATGCAGTGACTTCAATAACGCAACATTTGTGGGATCCTTCTATAGTGGGCTAAATGTTATTAATCAAAATTAACAATATTAAGTTTGCTGAAAGACTTTTTCATGTTTTCTGTGTCAAGAACTGTAAGAAAGAGATCAAGTTTTTCTCTACAATAAAGCAACAAACATTTTTCCCTTCTTCTTTGTTGTTGGGAAAATGAAGGATCTGAATAGATGTTATGCTTGGAGAATAACATGAAAAGGAAACATGTCTTATCTAGTCCTGGAGAATTTATCATTTTTTTTTAAATTTTAATCGTACGCATGTACTGGAATGGATAGAGAAAGGGGGAGAGGATAAGTTATAAGGTAAAATCATGCTTAGTAATTATGATTTTCTGTTTTTCAATTTATGACATGGAGTGGGAGATGTTGATGCTGCCGATGATGGTCACGATGATAAATATAGTACTGATACTGATAAAGATAACAATGAGTGTGATGATGATTAACTTTAATATTGACTCTTTCCAGATTTATACAAGAGTCTTTCAAACATTAGAGTCTACACCCAGACTCGTATGCCGTTCTTACTTTCTATTTCTTCTTTTTGTTAATCAGTTTTAAATTAATGTAATCTTATGTCAAGATTCTTAATTCCAACTTAAACAGTTTAATTAGGTTATATAGTTGTATACATACAGAAGTATTTTTGTCTTCATAATTTTACGAAATATATTCGTTTTTAAAGCTTGGATTGAAACATACAGAATATAACAGTATATGACTTTTTCCCATTTCATTACCAGCTTTTATCGGCTGTCAAAACAGCTGGTGTTTCATCACTTGAAAAGAAATTCTTAAATATGACCATCTCTACTCTATAAGTTTGATGATTAGGTTTAACGCATTGACTGTAAGAAGCGACAGCAAATAGTCGTATCTCAAAAAATATCTTATATCCATGTTATACAAGCCACGAACATAGGAGTCCACAATCTCAGGCGACGTATCTTGCAACGTAAAGCAAATGGTCTCCACATTTCTCCACAGTGTGTTAGCCAAAAAATTTTTACGTTTACACAATCCACCTCAGTGCATTCATTTCTACGATTGCTCCAAAAACGGAAGTTGCTGTGAGAGAAAGCTGACGTTGGGGATATTTCCTGTTTGAAATGTGTACCATCTGATGTCTCCTACAGCACTTGTTGAGGGGAACGCTGTGCCATTCCAGTTTTGACTTCTTATTAACTGGAACCAGCGCTTTGTAAACACATAGAACTGAAGGGTATATTAAATAGGGGAAATGATACGTTTTTCCTAATTTTGTATTCTAATTTTAATTTTGGTTTCGAAGAAATAATTTTAAAACTATTTTGATAGACAGCATCGTGTTTTATTATCACAGATTGTCACTGTCATGTTTTATGTAATTAACTTTACTTACTTTGAACTCTTTTGATAGTATTAATTTCAATTCTAAATAAAAGATGTTTTGAGACGTCTAGAGCATTTTGGTTGCAATTTACAAAACCGATTCTGATAAGGAACTTGATTCTTACTGCCGAATATCGTCAAAATTTTATCCATTTTTATATGTTTTTTTTAAAACGTGTCAATTTAAGCTTTCTGGAAGAATAAGAAGAAGAAGAAGAAGAAGAAGAAGAAGAAGAAGAAGAAGAAGAAGAAGAAGAAGAAGAAGAAGAAGAAGAAGAAGAACAACAACAACAACAACAACAACAACAACAACAACAAATTAACTTTTTTTAAAATTTGAAGTAATTTAATGTTTTGTCTCCAACGGTTAACGGTTTTGTTTACACCCTTGAATCTAAGGAGACTACTTGTTGTCTTGAGAGAGCCTGTAAATTAATATTCCCCAAAGAAATCACCTAATGTGCTTTAAAAGTAAAGACCTTTATCTATGAAAGGATGTCTAGTATAACAGCTTTTTTGCTAACTGCCAGTCTGTAGGAAACTAATGTCAAAGTAACCGTAACTATTCTAGTGGACAAAAAAAAAAAAAAAACAAAACAAAACAAAAAAAAAACTGGTCCCACTTTGTTAACACCTTTAAAGACTATGTTATGCTATATGTCACAAATATGACAAAAAATTGGGAATTTTAAATTTCCTGCAATTATAAGTCAATGCGTAGAAAAAAATGAAAAAAAAATTGGCACTGAAGCTGTAAACCATTCGCGATTTTTAAATTATTGAAAACTTATTTCTTGAGAATTTAAAAAAAAATCTGACCAATTAGGCAAAAACCAGTCATTTTGAGGTTTTTTTTAAAACCCGTCGGTTTTTTGTGCGTTTCTAAAAAAAATGTCAAAGTAGTAGTACTACTACTACTACTACCATTACTACAATTACGACTACTATTACTACCACCA
>JAWDGP010006458.1:10000-13339 GCA_033675545.1 Elysia crispata
AAATAAATTGACTTATGCTGTAACCAAAAAAGAAATCGTTCAAATTTTAAATGAGTATACACAACAACGTATATATGTTGGGAACCTATGAAAGCCTGAAATTGGTGAGAAAGTCGGCCATGTTCTTTTTTTTAGTTTTAACTAATAAGTCTGTGTATTGTTTGGTTAAGGTTGCTATAAAATTACCGAAACTATGGCAGCTTCAAGTTTGATCTTTTTAAACAGAGGAATAAGTAACAAGGCTAAAAAATTCAACATTTTTCAATCCAGGCGAAAACAAGGAGAAAGAGTGCGTATAACGTTTCAATTACATTTATGAAGTGCAGCAAAACACTTACAGATAAATATATGTGAGATGATTGTGAAACAAACTGAATTATATAATTGCCACTTCAGTTTTGCAGTTATGAAAGAAAGTCGCAATAAGGATTTATCTGATCGAGCAATGCGACTCTATGTCAATATCTATATCTATTGGTGATGAAACACGTCTGCAGTATATAACATCCACTAATTTTGTACTCTCGTAATCATAATAATTATAAAGATTAAACCTGTTACGTGTAATGGATCATAAGATATCTGAGGGCCGCCAATGAAATCCAAAAGAATATTTAAAAGCTATTCTAGCTATTCATATTTTTAAAACCCAGAGTTGTTTTACGGAATTACAAAACGGCATTTTGAAAATCCTATTTAAACCCTATTAAATATGCGAGATAAGCTAGGTAAATATGTTAATTAGCAGCACAAATCTGTGTTTGTTTTTAATGAGAAACGAACACAAAATTTGTTTTGATTTCCAAATCCTGTTCTTTCGGAATAAGTTGGACTGTTGAGACTAGATCCAGGAGGTTAGCCTATTCTCAATTAAAGCATTAGATCTAGATCTAGATCTCCAGAGTGATCTGGAGTTAGCTCTAATATAATTGAATCGCGTGGCGATTGAAATAAGTTGGACTGTTTAAACGAGATCTTAGAGGTTAGCCTATTCTCATTTAGAATATTAGATCTAGATTTAGATCTCTAGAATGATCTTTATCTAAACCCAATTTAGATCTAAATATCCAGAGTTTTTAAAGAAATATCCGCAAAGAATGCTCCAGGTGCACATCCTCAAGGGAATTCATAGCTGCTCTTTAATAAGGAAATCTAAAAATTCTGCATTCTCCAAATCTATTTTAAGATCTTTCTTAACGCACATAAAACAAATTGTGATTAATGCAAAAAATATATAATAGTGCGCTGCCTTTTGGGAATTCATAATGCACGTCAATTTAAACCTATTTGATAAAGAACTTAAAAAAGAGATCTTTAAAAAGGTTTCTGATTTTACATAATTAATCAGCCATCGTTATTACAACCTATATGATAAAGAAGGTTTAAAATGTATAAATAGATTTAGATCATCGGTCTACCCCTACATCTCTTTAGATTGTATCTATCAACCTCAAGTTAAACTTAGATGTACAGTGAAAAGGACTTCTTAACAGCAACTAGCGATTTACCCGCACTTCTAATCTAACTTCTACCTGTGATAGGAATATTAATATTTTAGGTTTATATTAAAGTACAAAATCTACCCGTTCTAGATCTAAACAAATATAAAGAATGATTAGAGGGTCTCAACAACATACAGACAATGTCACTGTGAGTGAAAGAAGACGTTAATGTAAACAGTCAACCCACAGACATTGTCACTGTGTGTGGAAGATGATCTTTATATAAACAGTCAACCCACAGACATTGTCACTGTGTGTGGAAGATGATCTTTATATAAACAGTCAACCCACAGACATTGTCACTGTGTGTGGAAGATGATCTTTATATAAACAGTCAACCCACAGACATTGTCACTGTGTGTGGAAGATGATCTTTATATAAACAGTCAACCCACAGACATTGTCACTGTGTGTGGAAGATGATCTTTATATAAACAGTCAACCCACAGACATTGTCACTGTGTGTGGAATATGATCTTTGTATGAACAGTCAGCCCACAGACATTGTCAAGGTGTGTAGAAGATTATCTTTATATAAACAACCAATTCACAGACATTATCACTGTGTGTGGAAGATGATCTTTATATAAACAGTCAACCCACAGACATTGTCACTGTGTGTGGAAGATTATCTTTATATAAACAACCAATCCACAGACATTGTCACTGTGTGTGTAACATGATCTTTATATAAACAGTCAACTAACAGATATTGTCACTATGTGTGGAAGATTATCTTTATATAAACAGCCAACCCACAGGCAATGTCGCTGTGTGTGGAAGATGATATTTATATAAACAGCCAACCCACGGACATTGTCACTGTGTGTGGAAGATGGAGGTATCTTTATATAAACAGTCAACCCAAAGACATTGTCATTGTTTGTAGAAGATGATCTTTATATAAACAGCCAACCCACAGACATTGTCATTGTTTGTGGAAGATGATCTTTATATAAACAGTCAACTCACAGACATTGTCACTGTGTGTGTAACATGATCTTTATAAAAACAGTCAACTAACAGATATTGTCACTATGTGTGGAAGATTATCTTTATATAAACAGCCAACCCACAGGCAATGTCGCTGTGTGTGGAAGATGATATTTATATAAACAGCCAACCCATCAGAATGACATTGTCACTGTGTGTGGAAGATGATCTTTGTATAAACAGTCAACCCACAGACATTGTCACTGTGTGTGGAAGATGATCTTTATATAAACAGTCTACCCACAGACATTGTCATTGTTTGTGGAAGATGATTTTTATATAAAACAGTCAACCCACAGATATTGTCACTGAGTGTGGAAGATGATCTTTATATAAACAGTCAACCCACAGATATTGTCACTGAGTGTGGAAGATGATCTTTCTATAAACAGTCAACCCCACAGATATTGTCACTGAGTGTGGAAGATGATCTTTGTATAAAACAGTCAACCCACAGACATTGTCACTGTGTGTGGAATATGATCTTTAAATAAACAGTCAACCCATAGACATTATCACTGTGTGTGGAAGATGATCTTTATATAAACAGTCAACCCACAGACATTGTCACTGTGTGTGGAAGATTATCTTTATATAAACAACCAATCCACAGACATTGTCACTATGTGTGGAAGATTATCTTTATATAAACAGCCAACCCACAGGCAATGTCGCTGTGTGTGGAAGATGATATTTATATAAACAGCCAACCCACGGACATTGTCACTGTGGACGAAAGTCAATAATAATATAACCCATTCATCCACAGTCATGGTCACTGTGTGAAAGGAAATACTCATGTAACGGCCAACGCATATTGCCTGGCCAGTGCGTCTGAAAAATG
>JAWDGP010006459.1:0-45000 GCA_033675545.1 Elysia crispata
TACATATTGCGCACCAAAACCGTAGAATTGCGTTGATAAACAGATTCCAATAAATGGAAAAAAGCTTTCAATCAACGTGCTGTAATTCTCACCAAGCAAATACCTCTTCAAAGAGAGCGCATGTCATAAACATCACAATAAACAAGATGGACAGGAGGAAAGAGCTCGCTCACATCTGGATGTCATTGCCTACTTCGGCACCTCTCCTGCACATTGACTGGCCACTAGGAGATAACCGGACATTGCCCGGCAAGGCTGGACTTGTGAGTCCAGACATGACCAGGGATGAGAGGGCCAGGACTACTTCTGTAGCGGTGTCATGGTTGAGGCATCGGGTTTCAATCATAGCGGATGTGACTATTGAAAGAGTTTCGTTTTGTTAGACAATAGGGAACGATGACGTGATATCATTGCCGGTTCTAAACATCGCGAGGGGCTCTAGGTTCATGTATTACAACCTACAACCTCTCATCCACCGCAAGTATTGTCACAGTTGCTTTACTACGTCACAATGACGGAGCTCATTAAGGGTTATAAAGTTTGAAGTGTTTTTTATTATATATCATTTACATTTTGGAGATCGATAAATCGTTCGACAAAATCATTCAGTAATAGAGTAATAATAACGTGGTCGCAGGCCTAAACTTCAGGTCAGTTTCGACTCTGTAGGAAATCTGGTGCATGAAACTATTATTATTATTATTATTATTATTATTATTATTATTATTATTATTATTATTATTATTATTATTATTATTATTATTATTATAATGGTAATAATATTACTAACTCCACATAGTGTGTTTGTTAGGCTGACAATCCAATAAGGAAAATGGCAGATGGAGGGACAAAAAAAAATAGAAAAGAAAGAAATTAAAAAGCGTGAAGGTAAAAAAAAAGCATTAAGAAATAAGGAAAGAAGAAGAAGAACTAAAACTTTCCATTAAGGAGGAAGATGTGAAACTAGAATAAGATGAGGGATGAGTAAGAAATAGAATGTATGAAGAGATAAAAAGAGAAAACGGAAGATATAGCGACATATATAATTATACAATAATAAATAGACGAAAATGAATAATTATAAAAGGATAGCGTGAGAGATACATAATATATATTTAATATATAAATAAAAAGAAAACAAGAAACTGGAAGAAAAAGACAGTCAGAAAGAGTAAGTAAGAGAGAGAGAGAGAGATAGATAGAGAGAGAGAGAGAGAGAGAGAGAGAGAGAGAGAGAGAGAGAGAGAGAGAGAGAGAGAGAGAGATGGTGCAGAGAAGGCTAAGAGGGTAAGGTATATGTTTTGTTTTTTGTTTGTTTTTTTGTTGTTGTTAATATTGTACTCTTCGAAAATAATTTTAAAAATTCTGGTTTTGATTTTTAAATTGGCCAGATACGATTATTGTATAGAATTGATAAAATGTATCCAAGTTTATCAAATGGCGAATGCAGCAAATTAAACGCCAAACGTAACTAAGGTAGACAACAATGGAACTCTGTGGAAGACGCATGTATTTCTTCAAATTTCTTTCCATGCTCTGATAATGCTAAGCAAGACAATTCTCTTTGGTTTCAGCAAATGTTCAATTGGTGATTATCTGATGTTTTATTTCCAGATTTTACCTGAGTTTTCTGAAGCGTATGTTGACATCCTAACGCAGAAATAATGAGACTTATACCACCGCGCCTTCTTTCTTCACCACCATAAAAGAGCGCTTTGTATGACCCAGAGGGGAAGCTACTCTGGGTGACAAAAAAAAAATCTTAAACCCTTCCAGGACATACGCCACCATTAGACACTTTGGTCCTATAAATTAAGCCGCCGTCTCTTCTTGTTCCTGGTGTGGAGGATGCTCCAGAAGAGCTACCTTGTCTGCTGTTTGTCTGTTGTCTGTTGTCTGTGGCGACATTATGGCGGAAGAAAGCCTGTGGTTGCTCACACTCGAACGAAATAGAACCGATAATCAGATCTCTAGGACAGACTGCTCAAGTGGATTGAAAGAAAACACTCGACGAGACGGGGACAGGGGCTTAGGCCTCTGGCTGTCGCGCTGAAGTCAGGGGAGGGAGCTGGTGGAAGGGACAGAGACATATACACACACACACACACCTTTTGTCAACATACCTCTATACATAGATCGATAGAAAGATATATAGAAAGACAATGATGGATATATTGATAGAGAATGATAGACAGATGGAAAGATAGAATATATATATATATATATATATATATATATATATATATATATATATATATATCGATGGATAGAGAGCAATAAAAAGATAACTGGATAAAATAATAAATAGATGGAGTAGAGTGTCGGATAGATAGATAGATAGATAGATAGATAAATAGATAGATAAATAGATAGATAGATAGATAGATAGATAGATAGATAGATAGATAGATAGATAGATAGATAGATAGATAGATAGATAAATAGATAGATAGATAGATAGATAGATAGATAGATAGACAGATGGATTAGCTGGCGGCCAGATATTCAGTAAGAAGCCCAGACATAAAAAGTAATTTAGGTCTAGAAAAGTGAAAATAACACAGAGAGAAGTTATTAGATACGGAGTAAGAAAGTCAGAAAGAGAGGTTAGAGGAAAGAACTTGATGTATAAAACCCCAGAGAGAGAGAGAGAGAGAGAGAGAGAGAGAGAGAGAGAGAGAGAGAGTGCATGAATTAACAGGAAGGAAAACGATGTAGAGAAAGGAGGCTGGAAAAGATGACATACATTATTAAGTTAGTTATTCATAGAAAGTTAAATAGATCATGAAAAAAAAAGAGAATAGGGAGCTAGAGAGAAAACGGAGAGAGACGGAGAGATAGCGTTAGAGAAAACTTGATAAATTGAGAGAAAGAGCAATAGTGAGGGATAGAAGAAGGGAGAGAGAAATAGAGGAACAAGGGGAGAGATAGAGCGAGAAAGAAAGAGAGAAAGAGAGAGAGAGAGAGAGAGAGAGAGAGAGAGAGAGAGAGAGAGAGAGAGAGAGAGAGAGAGAGAGAGAGAGAGAGAGAGAGAGAGAGAGAGAGAGAGAGAGAGAGAGAGAGAGAGAGAGAGAGAGAGAGAGAGAGAGCATTCCTGTCAAATAGAAGCAACTAAAAAGACAGGAAAAGTTTATGTTTAAGAAAGCTGTATAGTCATATGTGATATGAGACCATAAATGCGGGTAAAGAAACATTTCAAAGAGTATCTCTGTTTAAGGTTCACTTCTTTCTCCATGTGAGGAAACGGACAAAAAGCTTGTACTCCCGCTGGTCCAATTATAACACATTGTCTGGACCAATCACGGGTCTTGTAAACATTAAGTATTTCCTGCTGCCTTCACTCTTATCGTTTCAAGTGTGTTAGAGAGCCATCAACAGAATAGCGGCAATATAGGTTGGCTATACAGTTCGTGCGCTATGTGACCTATGATAGAAGCTTCCCAAAAAAAAAAAAAATCAGTCCACAATTTTATAATTATGTGTTAGAAGCTTCCGAGGGGGGAAAAAAATCAATATTCAGTCGACAATATTATAATTTATGTGTAACATTATCCACTCAGGGAGCTCCTATAAGCGTGTAATCAATTTTCACATTGTTGTATCAATTAACACCATCCACGCATTGAAGACAGACCTCATCCTCCCAGTTATATTTCTTTGCATGAAAGCATTCTAGATATGTTCATATAAGATGTTTTGAAATCAAGAGTCATTAAATCGTAAATAATGCAATCAGGATTCTGCCGATACGGGTGTAGATTCTTTATTGAGTGGGTAAACTACTGCAGTGTGTATAACCTGCAAGCCAGGGCATGCTGCTGCCTCGCTTTGTTTTATTACTCTTCGCCTTGCTGAAAAAACTGCTAAATAAACCCATAGTTCATTACTGAGTTCGGTGCGTCTAGAAGCTTTAGGCTCTCAAATAAACCTGTCCAGGACAACATTGTGAAAAATTGTGATTATTCGGCCCTAATTTTTTTTTTGCCTACCCTCTCTTACTCCTATTATTCGGTCCTACCTGGCTAATTTTTGCTAAGTCACAGTTTTTCAACTTTTGGAAGGGCATTGAGCGAAAGCGTTTGATGTGAGCATTGTGGTATCACTTGGGGAAATTCGAAACATTATGAATTGTTACCTCAATTTCTTTCGTCCTCTTTGGAACTGTGATAAACTCAAGCAGCTGTTATCAAGTCTTGTTACTGGTTGGATTCTTGCTTATGAGCACCCACGAATTCTTGCTTCGACCTCTGACCGCCATAAAAAATTATTGTTGTCGCTCCAAATGTCAAATTGGCCTGTAGCTAGCACGCATGGCGAATACGGTAGCTGTCGGTCAAAGTGTCAACCCCGCAAGAACGTAACATACAGCGACAGGGCTGGTATGAGTTGATTTCATTGAAAACTTTCAGCGACATTAACGGACAAGACCATACGAAGAGAGTTATTATGTAAACAGATTGAGAGATGCCAAAAATAGTCTCACTAGCCACAGATTTATACTATGAGTGGAAGGTTGACCTTCTTGCTTACGTAGTATTCTAGCTTGCTTCATAGACACTCGGCAGATGCTCTGAGCCATATCGCACTTTAACTTCAGTATGGGACCTCACCATTTGAACCCCACCATGTCCTGTGAGGATTAATAAACCCAGAGCATCTAGCAGTCAGCTGAACCAATGAGATTCTTTTACCAGTAACAAACCAGTAATAGGGCAACACAAATGCAGGAGAGCCATAACTTTATCGTTCATTATGTTTACTCCGCGAGATTGCCACGCCCCTTGATGATGGAGCAGCGGTCGGCGATGATGTCATTATGCAGAACGGGTGAGTAACTCTCCTCCCCCACAGGATATTACGTGATCTCCGGATTTACATAAATTATGCAATGAAGCGGGGAAGAGCTCAATAAAACCATTAGTTCTGGCTTGGAGACAATAATGGGCGGACACTGAGAGGGGAGAGTAGTGCAAAATATCAGCCAGTTTACTGGTTTCGTGTTCGCAGGCTTTCATGAAGATAAAGGAAACGTTCAAGTTTCTCTAAGAGTTAGTTCTAACGCAATCTGCCCAACCCCATTGAAGACCTCCTTTGTTTCTATTACCAGTTTATTGGCCCGTTTGGTAGCTCTCCATCAAGTTTTAATGCCTAATTATTACTAATTCTTTAAGGAAGACAACCCCCTATAAGAGTGTTAAATTCCTTGAACATTTGTTATTTTTAGAGAAAGACAGGCGCTCAGTACCCCGAACGACTAACATTTTCTGCTTCAAAATACATTAATATGAGATATGAGAAAATCATAATAAGGTTTATTATACTTTTCCATTTGCAGAGATTAAAAAACACCAAAATGGCTAACTTAAACTAACTGAAAAATCGTTTCGTTTGGTAGATAAAAAAATATCATATTAGCTCATTTTTTAAAGTTTACTTTGGTAATTTTTTGTATTTAAAAAACTTTGTGAAAAATTCCAACGATTTCTTTCTGCCCCGCAAAAATAATCCGGATAAGTGAGAAACGTGAAACGACATCGAAAGCAAGCAGTCATATTAAAACAGACGTTTTCTTGACACAGACTCAAATGTAGAACAAATTTAAGTAGGAATTTAATACTCAACTTTTTTTTTCTTTTTTTTTAAGCACAAATAAAACCAGAAGCAGAGAATCGGCTTTCAGCACAACAACAGCAACTAGACGAGGTGGTAAATGCGTTTAGAGTCCGGTATTTAGACGGTACTGCCTACAGACCGTCAAACAAAGGGCTGAATGAAGGACAGTCTGTTGTTTTTGTAGTAACTTAGGAATTGAGTGCTGCGGTTAAAACGTATCACTTACTGCATCTATCAGACCTGTAGAACAGGGATGCTACAGTCTCATTCCTATGCTGTTATGGTCTCTTCAATACCAGTGGTCAGATCACCAAACTTTTTTGCTTGATTGAGGCCATAACTGAAGTTGCATTCCTCATGGTCCTAGCGTTTTAACAATCCCCTACATGTATCAATTTCATTGTGTCAAGTATTACTCACCCATAAATTAAATATTCAAGTCATTAGGCCTCAAAAGCTAAGCAACATCATCACAATCTTTCGTCATAATCCAAAAGTATTTCCTACTTTTAATTTGAGCGAGTAGTGCAAAGTATATAAGAAATCAGTTCAGCAAATAAACTGGTAGCCCAAAAGTAATAGTAGCGGAAGTTGAAATAGTAGTAGTAGTAGTAGTAGTAGTAGTAGTAGTAGTAGTAGTAGTAGTAGTAGTAGTAGTAGTAGTAGTAGTAGTAGTAGTAGTAGTAGTAGTAGTAGCAGTAGTAGTAGTAGTAATAGTAGAAACAGAAGGAGAAGAAGTAGTAGTAGTAGTAGTAGTAGTAGTAGTAGTAGTAGTAGTAGTAGTAGTAGTAGTAGTAGTAGTAGTAGTAGTAGTAGTAATAGTAGAAACAGAAGGAGAAGAAGAAGAAGAAGAAGAAAAAGAAGAAGAAGTAGTAGTAGTAGTAGTAGTAGTAGTAGTAGTAGTAGTAGTAGTAGTAGTAGTAGTAGTAGTAGTAGTAGTAGTAGTAGTAGTAGTAGTAGTAGTAGTAGTAGTAGTAGTAGTAGTAGTAGTAGTAGTAGTAGTAGTAGTAGTAGTAGTAGTAGTAGTAGTAGTAGTAGTAGTAGTAGTAGTTGTAGTAGTAGTAGTAATACGTATTGTACTTCTTAGAGGAAGCAATAAATTATAGTATGAATGGTAGCGTTACTTTGCTAGCGCTCACTATTTTGACTCAAAATAGTTTGAATAATGAGGTTTTGTTGTGGACACTCACATTGCTGGGGGCAGTAGACGGGACTCAACTGGATAAAAATCGGCACACGGCGCTGTATGTTTTCATATCCTGGCGGTATTTTCATAAACAGAGGGAATTACAGGGGTATAGCGAGTTAGAGAGGGAGGGGGAGAGGGGGGTGGAAAGTAGTTAAGAGAAGGGAGGGGAATGGAAAAGTCAGTTTTACGAAGTTCTACGAAGCCATTAATGTAGATATGTTGATAAATAGATGAGTGAAGTGAAAGAAAAAGGGAGAAAGAGGGAGAGAGAGAGAGAGAGAGAGAGAGAGAGAGAGAGAGAGAGAGAGAGAGAGAGAGAGAGAGAGAGAGAGAGAGAGAGAGAGAGAGAGAGAGAGAATCCAAATAGAATAACATTAACACCACACTTGAAGGACAACTTAATAATTACAAAGGATCCAAAAAAGAGCGCGTGTGTGTATGTAAATAATATGATACATGGTGTAAAAAGAAACAGGCTCACACCTTTACAAGTGCGGGGCTAAAAAAACAACAACACAACTATAAATTTAACATGTAAAAGGAGAAACGTTTATATGTTAAATTTACAGTTGTGTTGTTTCTTTTTTTTTAGTCCCGTAGTTATAAAGTGCGTGCCTGTCTCTTTTTAGACCCACAGAGAGAGAGAGAGAGGGAGAGAGAGAGAGAGAGAGAGAGAGAGAGAGAGAGAGAGAGAGAGAGAGAGAGAGAGAGAGAGAGAGAGAGAGAGAGAGAGAGAGAGAGAGAGAAGCAGATTGCTAACCATAATGGAAAGAATTTTGAGTAGCGAGGCCCAAAAAATTGACTTGAAAAGGACTGGAAAAGATGAGAGCAAATATGAATGAGAGTTAAACACAAGGTGAAGATCGGAAAAAATAAATTTCAGACATCACGAGACGAAAACAACAGGATTGAAAGTCCATTAATTTTCAAAAGGTTTAACATCACAATCATTATCTCATCGTGAAAAATGAGAGATTAACAGGAAAGAGAGACAGGAGAGAGAGAGGGAGAGAGAGAGAGAGAGAGAGAGAGAGAGAGAGATAAACGATATATATATATATATATATATATATATATATAATCATATTATATATATATATATATAGAGAGAGAGAGAGAGAGAGAGAGAGAGAGAGAGAGAGAGAGAGAGACCGATAGATGGTTAAATAGATTAAAGAAATAGATAGATTGATAGATAGATAAAGAGTTAGAGATAGATAGATAGAGAGAGAAAGAGAAAGAGAAAGAGAAAGAGAAAGAGAAAGAAAGAGGAACAAGTAGTCTGTCAGTTCTCCGCAGCTGGTGTTAGTAGCGGCGGCTGCGAGGGCCACAAGAGCCTGTAGCAGGGCGGTCGGTACTCACCCCTGGTAGTGTGGTTGCGCGACCAGTGAGCGCGCTCTCTGCTCACCTAGGGTAACACCGCTAGACACTGTTGATCTTCCCATTCTCGCGTTCATTAGAGACTGCCCCGTGCGCACCACGGGAGCTCTAGGTATGGAAGTTATCTTGTTTTAGACAGATCTAGTAACTTTCAGATAGATTTAGAAGCGCTAATGGGATAAAGGCGAGATATTTTTTTACATGATGGTGTGTTTTTTTTTTAATTTTTTTTTGGTTTAATTTTTTGTTTTGTTTTTAGTGTTCCAACATAGTGAACTTTGAGCATAGAGAAAAAAACTTATCTAATTAACGTGCTGTGTATTGACAGGATGAATTTTAATGAAAATAAATACCACCAAGACAAGATTTAAAAAATGTTTACGAAAAAATTCTATAAACTAAATACTATGATTTTGTATACTATATTAAATATTTTGTGTCTATTAATTAAAAGAATTTTTTTTTTAATCTTCATGTGGTGATATTGTCGTGATCTGTCATGGACAGCTGGACACTAAAGCCTACATCTAGTTAACTCTCAGCGCCGCCTTAATGTTGTGTCATGTTTGCTAGAAATCGCCAGAGTCATTTAAATTGTGGTGCTCAGTATTTTGGTGTAGAGATATTTAATTTCTAATCTGCAACATATATGGATACTGCTTCTAACGTA
Organism: Elysia crispata; assembly: GCA_033675545.1. Lineage (NCBI taxonomy): Eukaryota > Metazoa > Mollusca > Gastropoda > Plakobranchidae > Elysia > Elysia crispata. The sequence continues at coordinate 8,853 of JAWDGP010006459.1, forward strand.
GTAAAATGAATTCACGATTCCTCATTATTTTCATACAAGAAAATTACAAGAAATGAATAATAGGTACTCAAAATATCTAAATATCTCAGCTTAAATAAACAAAATTGATGTGAAGTTCGTTTTGACTGGCAAGTTCACAATAGTAAATGATAAGGAGTTATAAAACATAATAATTATATGTCAAAGATAGGAAAGCTAACGCTGTGTCGCTTTATATTTCTTTTTATTGTTTAACAAAAAGTGTACGATTAAGTGTAATTCTAATATCATATATAATAGCTACAGAAAATAAGGAAACCAAAACGTCTGGATATAAAAAAAAACAGGTATTCAGAGAGAGAGAGAGAGAGAGAGAGAGAGAGAGAGAGAGAGAGAGAGAGAGAGAGAGAGAGAGAGAGAGAGAGAGAGAGAGAGAGAGAGAGAGAGAGAGAGAGAGAGAGAGAGAGAGAGAGAGAGAGAGAGATTACTTTGCCAAACATTTTATGTGCCACAGAAAAAAACAGATTTTCCCGCACTCGTTCAAATTTACACAATTAAAAAACAGAAAGAGTGGCTCACCGAAAGAAAATAGGCCTATATCATGAAATATCCAACTAAAATCTTAGTTTTTCCTTTAAGTGAAATAAAGAGAGAGTTGAAAACAAGTACAGCATAAAAATATAGAGGTAAACTAACACAATTAAAAAAACACACGGTTGTGACTAAAGCTGGCTGCTGAAAATGAAGATAAAATGGAGCAATTATGGATGCTATTTTTGTTGAATTTCTCATACTGCCAAACCTAATTTTCATCATTTAGACCTGGCTAATAAACCGGCGCCGGTGATACACACGTCGTTACGAAGTGTGACCCACTCGGGAGGATCAGTTATAATTATTTCAAGCTTCCTAAACCGTCAACCAGTAACAAAGTTTTATTTTACACATGTGAATCTTTTTGCTGAATGTTTTAGCTTTCTAAAGAATTTCACGTAGCATTTCAAATCCAGATATATTATTTTTGTCAGCTAATATTCTGAAGGAGAAGTTTTACCTGATAATATCTCCTTTCACACATTGTAATGAATTCTTTTCGAGCGACACAAGTTATCGAAGGCCATGGTTATTTACACTCTGATAGTTTTAAAAAACAAATGTGAGCTCACGGATAGTGATGAGCATAATGATTCGGGTCCTTTAAACGGTTTACATTTTAGTTTATACTTTTTAATCTTTGAACTTTAAGAACATGTAGATCTAAGAATCATTTTAGGTAGAAAAAATGTATTTAGCCGAACAGATGTATTTGATTATTTGTGAAATAATTCAGTCAAAATTTAGGATATTTTCAGATTGAACAAAAATATACAAAAAGGCAAACGTAAAACATGTGTTTGAAAATGTTTGATTCGTAAAAAACGCCTTTATTCATAAAAGCAAACAATTCTCAAGAGTGAAAATACCGGTGTGAAATGACAACCTAGGAAGTTTCAAACTTCTCAGGTGCTTTAAGACAATTCTCAGTTCATGGAGAAAGACAAAACCCAATCCGTTTTTGAGAACATTGAGAATTCCCATCTCCCGAATACCGCTTCTGTGCTAGAAGACTCCAAGTTTGGATCCGACACGGTCCCAGACAGAAATCACGGCATTAAACTGACTCTTGACTGGCCATATTCTCAATCAAAAGCTTCTGTTTCTACCACCCAACCTTCTCAACTGCACAGTCTAGACGACAGAAAACGTCAGGAGAAATCAGAAGAGGTTTGGAGATCTGTGAATTCTAAGGGAATCAAGAACATTCCGAATAATGTGAGTAAAACCCACCAGCCATGCGCTAACGAGAGCGTTAACCGTGGTTCTAATCTGCTTGGTAGCTATTGTACCCTGGCAGATTCAAATTCTGTGGAGACCACTCGTAAGGACAATTGTAATCAGGCAATAGCGTTGAGATTATGTGATCCCCAGGAAATCAATCGCTGTGATAAATTAGAGCATAAAGAGACTACTGAAGATCAGCACGCCATCAAGAAAGAAAGAAACCCAGATCTAGATCTCATCAATGTTGGTGGAACACTCTGTGCTGTAGATCTAGCTACAAAAGACCAAGAAGTCACCCGCGCTGCGCACGCCGGAGAGTATTGCCTGGCTTCGCCAATTAATGACTTTGGCTACGGTCACGTGATACAATCAAGGGATGTAGAGAGAACATCTTCTATAAACAATGTCCATACCCCTTGTCGTACCAGTACTGTAAGTGATAGAAGTAGCGCCACCTCCAGTGAGAGAAGGGTACTAGGCAGGAACACGCCTGTTGTATACGCAAATCTTCCAAACGCCTTATTTAACACATCTGATCAAGTTCATTGGACTTCAAGTTTTTATCCACAGCACAATAACTGTCATGCTAACTGCATATCTCGTGAAGTGAATTTGCCACAGAATGTTGGAATCTCTTACTGCTTGGTTAAACATGAGGACTTTCCACAGCGTCGGCCAGTTATTCAACAAACACAGGCAGAATGCAGTAGCTGCAGTTGTCTGGGATCACTAAAGAGCAAAAAAGAGACTCATTCTGGAAACAAGTTAAATAAAGAGCCTGGTATCTCAAACGATACTCATACTACGGCTGAGATGGATAATAGCAACTCTAGTGCGCCATCTGGTAGACATTACTATAATAGCGGAAGCGCTCTGCTGAAGCCCCTGATGAAGCGGATGTCAATGTTGACCAAAGCCGGCGCTTTCCGAAACTGGGCATCTACAAGTGCAAAGACATCGAAGATTGATAATTCCAAAACCGAAAGTAAAACTAGCGACAGAGACTTGGACAGAACGTCCGCTCTTGGTGACGATGACGGTAACAGTACAGTAGTCGGTTTGGACTTGAGCCTACCGCCACGGTTCTCTCAGATCGATTCGTGTCCACGCCAGCCTCTACCGCGCTTGCCACCACCAAACCCGCAGGGCAGTCAGAACCATCCACGCCACCATGACCATTCCTTCGAATGTTTGCAACAGCAGAATGGCCAGCAGCAATACCACCAGAGCCGGTTTGTAAACCAACAGCCCGAGCGGGAACTTTTCATAAACTTTCATCAGCCTCAACAAGAACGGTATGTTCTCCATCAGTCGTGCTCTGGGTTTTCCCTGGGTCACCCTTTACATTCGCCGCATTTCTTACAGCACCAGCAAACTCACCATCCAATTTACCATCACCACCCACCGCAGCAACAGCAACAGTATCAGCAGCAGCAGCAGCAGCAGCTTCAACGTTTACAGCAGCAACACCACCAACTCGCCCGCCCCTCAAGTACGGAATCTTTGAGTTCGTTACTGCAGACAGTAAGATGTGGGCAGAATCGATATAGAATTTCACCAGTTTCAATATTGTGGACTTTCCTATCTGTCCTACTGGCTAGCGCATGCGCTCTGAGCTTGGCCACGCCCTGCTGGATGGTCCACCCTGATCACATCCATTCATTCGGACTCTTCAACGTCTGCATCAGGGACAGACGTTTCGCTCTTCCTCGCCCTTTGTGTATGACGTACAGCGATATGAAACTCTGGGGTGTCGCTTTGCCTTCTGCATTACCGCCGTCTTTAGTTTCTTCAAAATCTTCGTTCATTTCATATCCACCCTCGGGTGCCTCCTCTTCTCGTGGTGGTTATCATCCAGACATTCCTCCGTCTTCTGCTGCTACTGGTGGTGGTCCGAGACAAAGACGCTCTGCAAGGTACAGTGCCGGCAACAAGTTTCGCTCATCCCAGGATTTCAGTAGTTTTGGTACAAAGAACAATTTATCTTTGGCTAACAATGGTTTAATGAGAAATACAGCCGAACGACCACACCCATTCAACCTCAATGGCGAAATTCTCCCTTTCAAGCAGTACTATGGTGCAAATAACAATAAAGGAAATAACACCAATAGAAAATTAAAAACTAAAAGCACTGAGGCCGGCAACGAATCAAACAACGGCAGCCAAACGGGCTCTAGGAGAGCTCAGAGTGCTGCACAGATCAGCATCCCCAGCACACAACGCGACACGTACAGAGGGAGGACTGCTGAAGCTTCTGGCTTGTTTAGTATTCCATCTGTGGCGTGGCAAGCAGCATGCTTGCTTTTCGGGGCCGGCGTTTGCGTTCAAGTCCTAGGTGCCATGGTATCCATTGCAATCCTTGTGGTGACAGACCCTCTCCATCGCCGCCTGGCCACTGCCAACGGATTCTTGCAAACCGCTGGAGGTGAGTAGCTCAACATCCTATCCTGTTGTAGCTATCATAACCTGGTACTGTTTCATAGACTTCGAAAAGAAACATCTAAGATATCCAACATAGTAAAATCTCTGAAACTAAACTTTACTGTATTCAACTTTGTACTTATAGGAAAAAAACGATGTTCAAATTCATCTATCTCATTTCAACCCACTCCTCTCTCTCTCTCTCTCTCTCTCTCTCTCTCTCTCTCTCTCTCTCTCTATATATATATATATATATATATATATATATATATATATATATATATATATATATTCATTGACTTTTCATTGTTGCGTTATGAAAAGAAACGAGACAACAGAATCAACTATTCTGCACACTCTGCTACTATTATCGACCCTCAACTGCCCTACCCTACAATCGACCTGTTTAAGGGTTTATTATTGGTTCTCTCTCTGATATATTCCAATGATAAAACTGTCATGTCCTGGGCATATCGTACATTGGAAGCTTCTATTCATTAAGGAATCCAATGATCGAATGTTATTATCTTGTTCCAACCCGAATGTTTCTAGATCCAGTTCTTTGTAGCTCTTTTGTCTAATCGTAAGGCAAGATAGATCAGAGTTATATGAGTGCTCCATAGCAATTGAGTTAAAATATTTATTATATGATACATTATTTTCCCTTTCTGAAAAAAAAAAAAAAAAAAAAAAAGTAATTGCAACAAATTACCGAAGCAGTCTTCCTAACCCTCAACTTTGACTTTGAAATACGACTTCATGTTCTTAAAGTATGAAACAATTCAGATACTTCATGCATTCTTCAGTGCATTTTAATTTCTTCAACCTAGACATTGCGGGCTGAAAAGGACAGAATTGTTTTTTCTTATTAATTTTATTCATGAACAAAATCTCCGAAAATGCATTTCGTGATAAAATTATAAAACAACTGAGCTGTAGTGAAGAAGACGCCCTGTATGAGGAATACACGCTGAACCTCTTTCTTGAGATTTTGAGAAGACGAGACTGAGAAGCTGCGATATGTCGAAGTTATCTCGTTAAGAGCAGTAGTAACTAGGTGAGCTGAGCAATGCCAGGTCCAAATGATGTCCTTACTCGTCTTAAGATTGGCCGATATAATCTTCCCATGGATTACAAGACTTATGTCATGGCCATACGATCAGTCTCATGTTTTTATTGTTCACCAACCTGACGGGAGCTATTGTATTGGAGAATTGAAAGAAGAAAATTGAAATGAGTAGTTTTTTTTTTTTTTGTTTTTTTTTGCTGTTTTGTCATTTTCATTTTCGTTCAAAAATGAAAATGAAAAGCTTTTCACAGATCTAAGAGAGCCGTTGAAAATCAGAAAAAAAGTTTTTGCGCCCGGTTTTAATGCTTTTTTTTTTTTGCATTGTTATAGATGAGCATGTTTGTGGCATGGTTGAAGTTAGTTGACATCTAAACAAGCCGAGTGACTGAAGCTTTTACCAGAGCGTGTCTATTCATTGGAGCTCGGAGCACGAATTCATAAGGTTGCATAGCTTTGGTTTTTCATATTATGATTTCAACATAATACTTTTCTCATCATTTCTTTCACCGAACACTTCATTCCTTTTTCGTCTTCGAATATGAATTTCGGGAACTGAAGGGATGTCAAACAATACAAAGAGCCTCAGACCTGCCCTCCACATTTGTTTCCCAGACTTGAAGAGATAAGGGGCGGAAGCGGAAGCCAAGTTTTGACAGAACCAGGCAGGCCCAAGCCGGATAGCTGGCACTCGGCCAATCAGAAGTTAGATCGATGCCCTTGTGATGGCCTAATTATTTAACGTCCCCTAAGTATCAAACCGGGCGAATTTCACGGGGGAACTAATGTCCCTGGTTTAAGGTCGCGAGCTGCGGAAAATAATATTGTGGCATGGCACACCGTCCACAGGGTCATTTGTTTCGTGACTTGTGACTTTGTACAGCACTGAGGCAGGACGCTTTGCGAATGGATTCTGCCAGGTCCACTTGATTGATAGAGAGTGTTTGCAAGTCCAGAAGCAAAACGGCGATAACAAATTGTATCGTTAAAGAAATTTCTACAACTCATAACATAGTTCGAGGTTTCCCAGCTTATAGATCTATGCTAATCGGATTCTACTCATGGCTTTTTGCATCTAATGAAATAGCGAGGCAGTCAGAAACTTTACCTCTCTATGCGTTTATGTTTTTTATTTGAGTGAGATACAAAGAGAGAAAGAGATTGAGAGAGAGTGAGAGAGAGAAAGTGAGAACAGGCAACACCCCCCCTCCAAAAAAAAAATTAATGAATAAATAAAACAAAGAAAAAGAAAAGAAAGGAAAAAGAAAACCAACTGAGGGGTAAATAGACATATTTTACAGAAGATCACACCGATCTGATTTGGTTGAGTCTGAACGTCATCTATGCGTTTACTTTTATTTGAACCGATCGAGAACCTGAGGCGAATGAATTTGGTCAATCAAAATGTGGAATCGATATCGCCCTGCGTGAGAACGGAACAACTTGACATTACAGTTTTCGCACGAGAATTATTTTGTTCAACTTATTCCATTCGCACTTTTTTTATTCAGAGTACAAAGTCCAATCGCTAATTTCTCTAATAAGAAAAAAAGGTCACGACATGCTGATATCAATACTGGTATTTACAATAATAAATCTATTATCAGAAGATGATAATTATATGATTTCGGTTTGGGAAAATCATCATAATTACATGTATAAACTTTATCAAAAAGGGGAATATACGAGTTTGGTATGTCGTTTCATCATAAGTTTAAAGAACCTATGTTTTTTTTTTTTAATTTTCGGGTAAAAATATATTAACCTTTATACCAACCTTTATACCAAAACAATTAATTTGTAAAATTTTCAAAGGAATAACGTAAGATAGATTCTTATACAAATTTCGAATTTTTTTATTGAAAGGTTGGTTGTAAAAGAAAATGAGAAATAAAAATACGTGACCTCTATGTGGCAAGAAATTTAGATTTTACATTTAAAAAAGGTTTTCTTTTGTAATTTGAAAACTTTCTTGTTTAGTAGTTCAATGTAATGACATAAGCTAACTTCTTTCACATGGACTAAAACTGTCTCTAATGATTCCTAAGATAGCTTCATAGTAAACCAGGTGTATCACTGTCTCTTATATATTGGTCCGTCTAGCAGGAGGAAAAATCCTATCTTGGGCTTAATCTTTCAAGTGGGGCTTACCAACCGATACTTTGTTAGTTAGAAAGCATGATACATCAAGAAGAATACAATTTTGCTTATCCTCTACAGCCACCTCACAATGGCCATTTGTCGTTTTTCAGAAACCTTTTGTCTTTTCCCATCTGCAATGTGTTCGTGGGCACTGTGTGGTCCTCCTACAGTATAGATCAGCAAGGCAGTAATGGACTTCTTGCATTATGTCCCCTCGCAGTGAAGCAGTAATGAGAAGCTCAAGGGCCCACAATGTATTCATAATCTTCAGTAAAAAATTCCTTCGGAAACTTAGGAGACTAAGTATAATATTATCGGGTTAAAGCAGTGTCGGCAGCTCAATATTATCAGATCATAACAAGAGTATGGCGCTTGTCCAAACTTTAGCATAAGTTTGGTCCTGGCAACATCCGGGAAAGCCCATGCGTCATTTCCGCCAAACGTTGTTGAAGCCTGATCGATCATAGTACCAAGCTTATGACCGGAAGTTGAATTCTTTATCTCCTGGCCTATGGATGTTTTGTTTTCAGTGTATTGGCAGTCGTCTCTTTTTCGTTCGCATTTTTAAGTTTTCTCTCTTACTATTATTTTCCCTTCTTCTCCCACTCTCTTTATCTTAATGACTTATCTTCCTTTGTTTCCCGCTTTTCTGTAATTATTCCTCATTCGCCTCCGTCCTTCCTTTCTCTGCTTTTATTACTCTTCCTCCTGCTCCTTCTGCTGCTTAGCTTAATCCTCATTTTCTCGTAATCATATTAACTTGAATAGAAAAGCCGCATAAGGTGTATGAAATAATTTCCGAATTCGCAAAACTTCCCAACCAGGCGATTATGCTTACGAAAGCGCTCGCGCGAGAAAATAATTGGTGCTAATAATCAATAATGTTATGTGTTAGCGCGGAATTCTAGTTACAGGACAACTCAGCAGCTGAGAATTGTTTTGTCATTACAATAGTATATGAGTTTGGAAGAAATTTTCCTCTAAGTCGTGTTTATGAAATAAAAAAAAAAAACAAGCTGCAAGTCTTTGTTTGGTCGTAGATTCAGAAGGGCTTTTATTTATATAATTATCGTAAAAAGTTCTATGGTATGTAAATACTCAAGTAAATTATTGTGAAATATCAGTTCTGTCTCTTGTTGAAAATTGGAAAGAAAAAAAAGTGCATCTATAACTAAAAAAAAAGATATACCGTCTGACTGAGCGTAAAGCTATTTTTACTGGTACCGGGTAATTTCATAGCATGATTTTCTCGGTGCTGAGATGCCAGACTGATGACCATAATACAGCCTATGCACAAATAGTAAATGCTCATTTATGGTCACTTAAATTCATTATTCTGAACGTTGTTTTTTCTCCGTATACGAATGCAAACTCACAAAATCTAGATCCATTTTGAAGGTCATACACACTTTTTTCTCTCTCTGTAATATTGCAGCACTTGTATTAGCAAAAGAAAACCACGTTAATTTAAACATTTAGTTGTAATGCAATATAAAAACAGAATAAAAAATAATTTTTATGAATATGCATGACTTGGTTGCGCCATTTGCTCCGTCCTGTTTGCATGCATCACGTACGTGGCTCCTATACGAGGTAAATCTGGTGCTGCCTTCTTTGTTTTCAGCGAGAAGCTATAGGCGCGAGATATCTGAGCAAAACCAGATTTCGTTTCTAATTATATTTTTAGTCAAATAGAATACTTAAATCAAACGGACTTTTCCCCTATGTTTTGAACTACAGCTTACTTTCAACAAGTTTTTAAAAACCTTTTAAATACCTCTAATTTTGAGGAAAATAAAATAGTCTGTGTGCGTCTGAGTCTGTTTGTCAGTGGAGGATAAAAAAAAGCTTTGGTGGGAGGGAGGGGCGGAAAGAGAGGGCGGAGAGGGGTGGGTGCAATAGTTTCCAACATTATTCTAAACAACTATTAGGAACCGTGTTTTAATTCAATTTCCTTTTAAAAGTAAGATAGAAAACGAAACTTTTACATCAAAATTATTTTTGAAAGCGTTCTTTAATAACTTATGAGTTTTTAACGTTATAGTTAGTTTTTTAAATAAAATTTTTGCAACGAATCTTTTTGTATATTAACAATGTGTATTTTTTATATGTATCTGTGATCGTTCTCACTAAAACTAACAGAATCTCAATCAATGTTCTCTGTCTATGTTATAGTTTCTTTTAATATGTTTTCTATAAACTTTTTGATACTTGAGATCTATAAAAATAAAAAAAGTTTACATATTTTCTTGTTCATCTTGTTCATGGCTAATGTCATTTCCTCTGACATAGTCATTTTTTCTCCCCTCCCCCCTTTCCCACACACACACTTTTGTTAAGGTATATATTTGGCTGCTCAGGCTGGGTCACCTAAGTAGTCAGTGTATCTGAAACAATCCTAGACCTAGCTCAACGTTAGTGACAATAGAACTGGTACGCTTCTTTCACATAGTTTATTTCTAGACTCCTGATATTGATGTTGCAGTCAAAATAAAGATCCTTTTCTATCTGCTCGTGACTGAAGACCTCTATAGAGGGCTCTAGGGTTGACGAACTATCTGTTCTGAATTTGCTGATCCACTTTATTGGTGTTATAGTCAGTATAACTCACAAGCGGTTTCCGAGCCCTCGTTCTTCCTACATCAAGTTGGATTGGCGTCGCCTGTGTGGCTAGACAGAGTTGAGCCAGTGGAGAAATTATTCTGTCCCACGGCGAAAGTTCATATTCTAGTATGGAGCTAGTTAGTATTCTAGTATGGAGTCCTGGATGAGTGTTACTGTTAGCGAGAATATTAAGCTCGTTAGTGGCGCATTGGGAACCAGTTATAACCCACTTGATCCTTCCACGGGAGCTGAGCAGAAGTAGCTGCCCGCCTGGTGTGAACCGAGTACCGATACCTGGCAAAGTGCTCGGGACAGACACAGTGAGTCGCGATCTGCAGACTATTGTGACGGATCAAAAACCGATTCAGCTATCCAGTTACTTCGATGTTCAGGCAGATAGTTCATTGACCTGACATAAAGAGTTTAATCTGAAATTAGATCGGTTTAGAAGTTTGGTCCTTTTTTCTTTTCTCTTTTTTTTTTTTTTGTGTGGAAATTTTGGCGATTTCTTCTCTGTTTCTCAAGTTTGGTCCTTTTTTCTTTTCTCTTTTTTTTTGTGTGGAAACTTTGGCGATTTCTTCTCTGTTTCTTGAGATCAGCCGCTGTGTTTTCTAACACCTCTACACATGTGCAAGGCGGTGTCAGCGAACTCAAGAAAGTAATTACTTCTTTAAGAAATGGCCTTTCCTGACATATTATAGGAAAGCGCTAACAAGTGGGCTGGCAATTTTTTTAAGTGCTTTCGATTTGATTTCTACTTTGTTTTATTGATTCATTTCAGAGAATTTTTTCTTCGGGCCTACCAATTTGTCTGCATTCTATTATATTAAAGACTAAACAAGATACGGTTTACTCTTCAGTATTCACCATATCAGGGATAAATGCTTCCGGTCTTCCAATGTCGACTGTAGACAAATTCTGTGATTTCTGCCCGAGCTCGCCCAGATGGGGAGACCATAAGGATGTGGCGCGGTGTGTAATACAATGAAAGCCTGGGAAATAAGGCTATACTTTCGTGTTATTCAGCACTGTAAGCTGATGGCTATTGTATTAAAACTCAGATTCTCTTAAACTACTTTCACGATGAAAATCCTCATTGATTTCATACAAAAAAAGTTTATATACTGCGACCAAGGACAAACTTAGTAAAAACATTACATCTTTGTCTTCACAGAAACAGCATTTTGAAGAGAGTGGATCAAGAGCGATGCGTGCATGCGTAGAATAACAGCTTGAAAAATGAGTTAGATCTAGATCTAAGTCTGAACGGCTGCAAGTTCTCTCATCGCGCACCAGACACAACCGCTTCTGAACGCACGGCTGAAGTGGTTCAATCTGCGAGGCATTGCCGTGGAAGACAGAACGCTTGAATTACAGACCCAGGTTCCAGAGTCAGCAATAATTGCTCTTTAAACAGCGGGATATAAATAAAATGGCCTTGGCATATGACGTAAACATTGTACTACTGTGTATAAACATCATCAAACTTCATTAGAAACTCAAGGAGAAACTGAGAACAAGAGTTTAGAGTTGGAGAGTTCTCCACTTATAATATTATTATTCTGACGTAAAATTTGTCGGGCAAGATTAGCCTGGCATAAAATCGTGACCCTGTAGTTCTAGTAAAGCTGCGAAATAGAGGTCAAAGGTTACGGCGTTCAAATTTAAAATGCGTTACCGTGTTTGATGGAGATGCCTAAAGCAAATTTCCCACTTCACTCACTCGAACTTCAAAAGATATCAGAGACGCTTTCGCTACATTAACCAAAATGGCGTGTTGGTGAAGCTCGAATACTAAAACTGGTGAAAGCAAGGCGGTGTTGGAGTTTCTTTCTGTCTGGCTGAGTTCTTGTCACTTCCTATGTACCTCTCTTGTTCTATATCTATTTCTTTTTTACTTTTCCGCTTTCTTTCTTCCTTTCTCATTATTATTCTTTAACTCTCTTCCTTCCTGCCTATCTCTCCCCTCTCTGGCATTTTTTTCTCTCTCTCATTTGGGTTATGTTAATAAAAAATAAAGTATTGAAAATTCATATCGTTAAAGAAAATAAAGAATTTAACCTCAATAATTCAGTTTTGCTGTTCACAAACATTCAATAGCAAAGTTTGCACTTCTGTTCTATTTGTTAATTATGTTGTTGTTAAAATGTTTATGATGTTGATCTAGTAGCATCGACTGGCAACAGTTTTATGCCGAAGTAAAACAGTTTGAACGGAATTTAAGATTTTCTAATTTCTCTCTTGGTTTTATATTTAAAAAGGTTTGTCTCTCAACTGGGCTTCAACACTATTATTAAAATGCAATATCGATTTATAGGCGTGTCTAGACTAGGGCAACTTTATGTAGCGATATTGATAAATAAATTACAAACTTTCAACGCGAAATTTTCTGTGACTCAACTTCATCTTTTATTACGTTATTTGTCCCTTCTACTACCTTTGCAGGATTTAAGATGAACGTCTTTAAAATGAAAAAAAAAATATAAAAAAAAAAGTTAAAGAGGAAATTTTAAAAAAAGTTTTTACTCTTTTATTTTTCATTCAGACGTTTTAGTTTTTAAGATATCGTAAAATGAAAGCGCTTTTAGTTTCACGATTTTGCTCCCCGTCCCGTGTTTTACAGCTTGCCTTCTTGTAATAAAACCATTTGCCAAAACAACTATAGGGGAAAGAAAATACCACCGAAATATCACTACTATTTACTCTCAGACTAGTAGAGGTACGTGCTGGGTTGGTCGAACTTTTCTTTCTTTCATGATACGGAGAGCAAACTTTCTGTTGTTTATCCTATTCTTCCTCCCTGGATCTCTCTTTTATCGTCTTCTCTTTCTCTCTCTCTCTCTCTCTCTCTCTCTCTCTCTCTCTCTCTCTCTCTCTCACTCACTCCCTCCCTCACGTCTCCCCTACCCCCACCTATTTCCCCAGCCACACACCTACACGTTTCTCATCCTCTGGCGACATAAAGACCCGATTTTCTCGTCATTGTGTGCCAAACTTTATTGACGTGCCCGCCAATTACCCAGCATTTCACAACACGCCAAATGTCAGTGTTGCGCGCCAGCCAGAAAAAGCTGAGCTCGAAATTGCTCCCAAATTATCCGTTCATGTAACCGGTGTTCTCATCCGAATAACAGTTCGGCATTATAGCTAACAACCTCACCGTGAAGTCTGCTTGATTTCTTTATTGAAAATAGAATTCATAGATCTGAACAGTCCCTAAGGCTGACCATGCATTGACTGGACTGAAATCTGGATAGATAGTTCTCCATTTCTCCTTCAATCAAAGACTGAATGGTTAAAAACTAGAGACTTGACTTAGAGATCATAACTCCACAGAATTCGGGATCATTAATGATGGGAATAATTATTTATTCAATCTATCTAAATAGACGAGCTTAGTAAGTGTATCTTACAAGCCTAGATAAACATTTTCCAACTTGTAGAATTACACGAACGAGCAGAAACAAAAAAAATATTTATTATCCGTGAGACCGGCTTACATCTTTTACTGTGTTCGCTCCAACAACTGTATTGTTGTGAAAACAATTCACCGTTACATATAACCGCGCTGACATGATAAACCCAACTCTGCGGTAGGTGTGTATCGGCTGCTACTACGAAAATAACCGTTCATTAATAGACGAGCCTAGAAGACCAAGCCTCGCGGGACACGGAAAGGGGAGCTCGCAGTCGGTCAGAGACCCGCCGATAACAGGAAATCAGAGGCTCGAGAGCGGTTTAAGAATAGGTCTTTCGGGATTGTGCACCAGTGCATTCAGAGATAATTGTTGTTTTAATAAAAATATTACAAAGTGAACACGGGACAAATAATGAGAATAATGGAAGGAGAAAAACTTATATAGTGCTTTGTTTTTTCATGGGGTGGAGAAAAGACTTTTTTTCTGGAGAAAGATAGTCGAAACAGAGCGAAAAAGAAAGAAAGATAGAGAGAGAGAGAGAGAGAGAGAGAGAGAGAGAGAGAGAGAGAGAGAGAGAGAGAGAGAGAGAGAGAGAGAGAGAGAGAGAGAGAGAGAGAGAGAGAGAGAGAGAGAAGAGGTGAGAGAATATGAGACAGACAAGAACGAATAGAACAAGTGAGGTAACGATGACACAAACAGATAAACATTGCTAGAGACAGACGATACATCTATAACTTTCTGTTTGAACTTCGATAGATAGATCGATGGATCGATAGTTAGATAAATGGATAGAAAGATCGAGCGACAGGGGGAAGAGAGAGAGAGAGAGAGAGAGAGAGAGAGAGAGAAAGAGAGAGAGGGGGAGAGGGAGAGAAAGAGAGAGATAGAGAGAGAGAAAGGGGGAAGTCACAGAGAGAGGGAGAGAGAGAAAGAGATAGAGAGAGATAGAGATAGAAAGATAGATAGATAGATAGATAGATAGAGTGAAAGAGAGATAGAGAGAAAGATAGAGAGAGAAAGAGAAAGAGAGATAGATAGATAGATAGATAGAGAGAGAGAGAGAGAGAGAGAGAGAGAGAGAGAGAGAGAGAGAGAGAGAGAGAAAGAGAGATGGGGTTCTGAGAACGTACCGGTGAAATTCAACAATATTTGAAATCAGTTTTTAAAATGTAGCACACAACTTGAATATTTATTTAGAATCCTTTCCCACTTCTTTGTGGTTAAAGAATGGTTCTTTAAATTTAAACCAAGAGGCTGGGTTCTAGAAGTCAACCTTGTGTACAAGTAAGCACATAAAGAGAAAATTAATGGAGTTTCCTCTAAGCAATAAAAAAATGCGAAGGAGTTGACTGGACCTGTCCGGCGGCTCGATAGGCCAGCATCGTGTCGGTCACTTCCTGAACCTCTGACTTATTTTGCTCGAACTACGTGGCTTAGGATCATCCAGCAACGGGTAACCATGCTGACATCGTATAAATTTACGTTACGAAATTGTTCACAAAGTTGTGCTTTAATAGGGCTATGAGAGTGATGTATATTACATAATACCTTCGAATAAAGACGTAAAAAAATTTCAATGAAATATTTCTATTATAACATGTTAATCTTATAAGCATTTAATTCTGCTCGTGTTTGAGACCTTAGAATTGGGATGAAGTATATTATGGCCCATACATGGAAGCCAAAAAGCCTTTTATACCGTATTTCAGGTTGTTCTAAGTATCAACACATGCACAAGTTTATATCCGTCAAGAGAATTTAAATAGTCAGTGAACAAGATAGAGATGCATGTAAGTTAACGTAGCAATTGTCCTTGATCTAGATCAAGCATCATCAGCGTTTAAAAACTTGCCCATTTACACAGGACAAAATAATAGAACATTATGAGGGAGATGCATTCCTTTTCTCTCTTCTCTTTCATTTATTTATTTTTTTTAGTTACATTTTCTTTTTCATGAACGAGATCCTTGTTCGCTGCATAAATGTAAAAAAAAGTTTGTTTTATTTTTTAAAGAAATAAGAGGACTAAGACGGTGGTCTGAAATCACTGTTTGTAATGATTTCGATGTGTGAATACGATCACATCTACATGACACTCTATATTTACACCAATGGAATTCGTTAAAAAAAAGTTCCTGTAATCATTGGGACTCGCTTTTTGAAAATGTAATAACACCACTCGCAAAGGAAATTCGACGTCTATTTTTTTCGTTGTAACTACATGTGTAGCCAAAGCCTATGTATGAATGTCTGTCGATGATTGAGATGATCAATGAAAACCTAACCTCTAACGCTATTGCTTACCTTCTATTCTTGAAGACTTTTTGTTCGCCTTCGTCTGTCCAAATACAGCTATCATATTATTCTATAAAGAAGAATTTGCCATTCTTGACTGTCTAAAGTTACATTCACGTCGATTCTAATTTCATGTTTGTGTGAATTGTATTACGATTTTTTTTGTGAACGTTTGAGTATACATGTGGACATATTTGTGGATTTTTTTTTTACGGAAGAAATTATCATAATTGCCTCAGCTTTGTATTGATTGTATTGCTTTTGTCATCAACCATATTGAAACGAAAGTATAATCTCAAGTTCTTAGCACTCTGTCCTCTCTGATGTGATCATCATAAAGAGATCTATGCCAAAGAACAATCTCCTAGTCTACTTCCGAAGAGCTGGACCAGTGAGCTGGACCCAAAGGAACTAGATCTTGTCTCATCTTGGGCATCATTTCTGCTCGGTAAATAATGCTTCATGACACGCGCCTTTTAAGCACTGGTATCACTGCAAGCAAAGAGTGGTCAGCCCTCTAATAATTCGTGAATACACAGAACCCACTCATGGACCGGCAGGGGACAGATTCTGAGTAAACTGTTATTCTATAGGACTTGGAGCCTGGTTATTGTCCTCCCACGCTATTCTTTTTTTAAAGATTTGAACTAAAAAGTCAAGCTAACTACTCCAAGCTGTATATATTTTGCAATTATTTCGGGTATAACTCGATAAGGTTTATTTTAAAAATGAAAGTTCTCTCATTGTCAATAGAATTGGAGATTTTCAAATGCTTTTTTCAACCTACTATGTCAAAATGTTTCAATACTACACAGTCATGTATTTATTAGTCTAAAAGTCTCCTTGGCTATCGTGACAAAGTAAAAACTATGATCCTCTAAAAGTTATCTCATTTTGGTGCGAAACTATTTATTCCTAGAAAGATATTGGAAAAAGAAGCAGAGATAAACTAAAGCGCCACTTTGACAAACCAATAGATCTGTTACACGTTTTAGGAGACTTTACTCTTTTTATTGTTTGTAAAACACAGAAATATCTTTAACTCCATATAAGGGCATGAAAGGTCACACCTTGACCATTGGAAATGAGGGTTCTTGTCTACAGACTGATTTTAAAACACAAAAGGAATCATTGTGTTATCTATCTTTTCTGTAATCTTTTTTTGTTTACTTCTTCTAACTTGTATGATAGCGATAAAAACGCAAATATTGTCCATGCTTCAAAGGGACTGGTCCTCATTTTGAGAGTTGAGACAGCCTTTCTAGATCTAACAGGGCAAGATAAAAACAGGAAATAGCCAGCACCTGTTTCCGGCTCTAAACGGACGTATATTCAGAGGGCAACAATAAACTAAGGTAGTTTTGCTGTCTCTTAGCTGACTGAGGCCATCAAAATAAAAGATGTAGCTTAACCAGGAGTGTGTGTGTGTGGGGGGGGAGGTCTCAATTACTTTATCTATATGACAGAATTAAATAAATTGTTCTTAAAAATAGTGCTTGAAACGTGGGGCATATAGGTACTATGGTATTAATGATGATGATGATGATGATGATGATGATGATAATGATAAAGAGGAGCGGGAGGAAAGGATGAATGAAGATGTTGATGCGCGATTTTATTGCAGTCTTTATCACTTTTTGGTTCTCTTTAATTGGATTTGATTCATCTAGATCCTTTCAAACATTCGCTTTATATCCTTTCTTTTGAGAGTGTCCTCTACATGGCAATTGCAGATCGTGCTCTTTTCGGGAAAAAATAACATTAATGAATTGCCTGAATTTCAGAAGTTTTCAAATCTTTAATCACTATTATCATATATTACCAATATTGAATGATAGTCACGTCAAAGGTAGCGTGAAATGTCAGATGCTTCGTCATAACTCCTAGATCTAAACAGTTTTACTCATAACAATACTTTCTTTTTTATTTATGTTTTCATATCACTTTGTCAAATATTATTTTATAGTGATAGGAGTTAGATGTAATGCGATGCTCAAATTTTAACGCAAACTTTACGATCTGTCAGCAGTAGATTTGTCAGCGAGGTTAGATGTTTTTATAAGTAGTATTGGAAGCTGAAAGTAGTGTTAAGCGGATATTTTTCCCTGTTATAAATGTAAAATGTTGCAGTAAGGAGTATACCTTTCATTTCATTTAAGTTTTTTCTTTTTTTTAGTTTAGAATTATAGTTTGTTAAATGTTTTTCGACTCTTTCACTAAAGCTTTGTTGTAATGTTTAAAATTACTTTATTACACATGTAAAAAAAAGTTTGGGAAATTGTTTGAAAATAATTTTGTGCATTCAACAGGGGAAAACAACGTTGACATTGATTTTTATTTCATTGCGAAGTAATAAATATTTCATTATTAATTGAATTGTAAAGCAGCCTTACTTTATACGTATAAGAATACACGAATCATGTTTGGAGAGTGAATTATACCTAGCTGGAACACCGTCTCTCGGGTCCGAGTGATAACTTGCCAAAAAGATTTGCATTTTCGATTTATTTACAACTTTGCAGTTGCTGAACCAGAAGCATTAACTTAACAAAATGTCTCCATTCCACAGTTTTATCGTCATCGTGCCATCCATTTGTCTCGATCGACCATATCAATTTTTGCGCTGGATCTTGAATAGTAAGGCTGCAAGGAAGAAATACATATACGTTTTTTGATTATTTGATAAGAAATAAAATAACATGGTCTTGTGACCAACCTAGCTGGGTGAAAAATAAGCAAATTCCACATTCTACAGTATTGGCAGTTAGAATAAAGCAATCTGTTAAAGTTCTGAGTGCTGAGAAATGCAAAAACACTAATATCAATCTCTGGAGAGAAAATTCTTTTTCCAAAACATTGTAAGGATGCTTATGAAAAGAGAAAGAAAATCTTGAAATGTGAAGTGTTTTATTTATTTTTTTTTAAGTTTGAATATTTGTCCCAGCAGCCCACTCTTTCAAGCCAGGTCTGGTTGCGAGATATTCAGACATCCAAATTACTCTTTACCAGTGAGACTTGATAGCTTTTGTCTCAAAAGCGATCTAAAATCGCCCAAATTGCACCAGGACACACTATAAAGCGGAAATTATTTAAATTTTCACTTTCCTGTTGCAATTGTCTGGTACCAAAAAAAAAAAAAAAAATGAAAAGTAACTCCTATAAATATCCCTTACTCCAGTTCTCGCCAAATTTCTCCTCTACGTACAGTCTGTTAGGAGAAACGAATGTTTTTTTTTTTTTAACAAAAAAAAAATTTGCAGCTTTGTTATTTGACAATTTAATGATCTAAGAGCAAGGGATTTGATGTTACCGCGAAAGCACGGGGTTGCGCTACCTACGATTAGCATAGAATTCAGGTCATGGGTCTTTCATCCAGCGCCAAGTGACAGCCCTTCGCCTAATGGTCTCCAGAATTACATTTGGTTTTCATAATAATTCCTGTAAACGTCACAGTTGCTAGATCTTTCAGAGCTCTATGAGCAAGAATTATACATATATACAAGCATGGTCACTATATTTCAAGAACATTAGAGAAACGCAAACTTCAAAGGGAAAAAAACGAAACAAAAAAAAACAAAAAAACCCGACCTATATCCTCCAGAGCCATACCACTTCGCTGACGAAAAGTAAACTTTACAAAATTGAACACGTGGGGAAGACTGCTACAATAAAGAAAAGCAAATTTCACTAACATTATATCTCCTTCAGAACCATATAACTACATTAAAGAAAAGCAACCTCAGTAACAAATATTTTATGCTCCATAAGATTTTGAGGCCCTAGATTTTTAAAAATATATTGGGTTACCCTTGAATTGCTCAAACTTATTATTATTATTCTAGATCTAGTCACAATGTGTATAACTCGTGCAAGACAAATTAAGAGTGGCAAATTAATAAAATACTTTAACTTGGGTGTTTTGTGTTAATAGATCTGGTCAATATTTTAAAATAATAATAAAAAAAAACAAAGCAAAACAAAACGGTAACAGTGTAAAAGTACGAAATGCGTTCCAAAGAAGCAGAAGTTTTGTTCACATTCGCAACCGCCGCTCTGGCATGTTTTCCGTGACGCTTTTGTCTCTAGCTGGGGTAAGTTAAATTTCATTTGATTTTTAATTTGTTCAGTTTTTCACTCTATTAAAGTAAATAACATGTTTTTTTTCTGTATTATACTGACAAATCAACAATGATTTTAATTAAAGCGTCATCCCCTTTAAAATTTCTAGACCGCTGTGAACAGTCTCTTACATTTTATTTGGTTTATCATAACAAATTTGAGAAAAAATTTTGATGAATTAATAGCAATAAAAATAGAATAAGGATTCAAGAGAATTTTTTAGCCTAAACCCATAACTTTTCTTCCTTTTTTTTTGTACCGTGTGGGACACTGATCTTGTCAGATCAAAATTCAGTAAACTTCATCGATGTACATTGAGTGGTTTGGGAAAAGATAGCAGAGAAAGAAATCAAAGTTGCCTATTTTTAGTATACAAGCTGGAAATCCCGATCTACAAACGGGACCTTGGCCTTGGCTGGGATGCGTGTTTGTATTAACATTAAAAACGCTCATAAATGGTCTTCATATCCAGATCTATTTTTTCACTTACATGATTCAGATATGCCTCCACCTATCCATTTCTGTCTAGAATGTAGATATCTCGATAGTTCTCATTCTAAACACAAAATTCAGATATATAACTTAAATTCTTTTAAATCGACTAATTTTACACTTTCCCAATCTGTTTAAGATCTGTTTTAAACGCTTATTAGAAAGCTTTGAAATTTCGCATTAAGCACATTAAAGCGCGCTCCTTTACGGGAATTTTTAGTCGCGCAGTTATTTAAACTTACAAATGTCATGATAATGAATGTTTTTAAAAAGTAGGTAAGTAGATTTGGAATTTTTACAAAATGGCGCGCGAAATTGGTGATCGTAAGTTAGCCTATATTGATGAAACAAAACATTTTGGGGAAATCGAGGAAAGCAGTTTGCGTTGATTTTTTTATGATTTAGAACCCAGGCTGTAGAGTTTCAAAGGTGTGGGTTGGGTAATAACGGAGGAGATCACGGTGAAAGCCTCCCAAGTCCGCTTATATAATATAGATGTGCACGCTTTGAAATTCAATTTACATGTACATGATTTGCACAGCCACCGGTCTGATCTGGGGCTATCATATTGTAAAAGATCAAGTAAATCATTGAGTATTCGAAGAGAAAATGTATTACATGTCATGAACATTTTTGAATGATCTTTTTATTTCTTTACAAAATTAATATTTTAATGAAAGTAAACCAATGAAGTCAGATTTATAGTGAAAGGGTAAAGCCCTGGTGTTCAGAAACAATTGAAACCTTAATAAAAGAGGAAAATAGAGGGGAAAAAAGGGATAAGAGTTTCAGGGTAAAGGGACCTTGGCTGGTATTTATTTTTCCTTATATTACCCGCGGCGGATCCTTCGGCCCGACATGCCGGTCCTACTCGGGGTTGGCTCCACGGTCAGTTCGGGGCTGGCTCCACAGTAGCGCAGATGCGCACTTACAAGACTTCATTGGGGAGCCGTTGGAAAGACACCTTTCGGGGGCGTCTTTCTTTTCAAAAGTCCATTAACTTTATGATAAGAGTGATGCTGGTCTTGTCTGGCAACTCTCATCACGGGCGATATGCACAGGTGTTCTTTTATTTCTTTTGGTAAGGAAGTCACTTTTAGAGGTGAGTCTTTCTACATCATAATACGCTTTCAGCTTTTACTAATTCGCTATATTCTGGTATGCAGCCTAGTTGTCTGCTTATAAACCAACGTTCAATAATTACGAAAATTAAAAAGTCACTCATCAACTATCTATTTTAGAAGACAATTCCATTTAAATTCTACTTCCAAAGTCTCGGCGCAGAGATTTAAATGAGATCATTTTATAGCGCTGGATTTAAAAACAAAAAAAAACAAAAAACCAAAACAATCCTGAAGCATATTTCATCCCAGAAATGTTGAATTCAAAAAGGTTTGTTGCAGACTGGAGGGAACTGTTTCTCGGCTAAATGAAACTGTCAGTCAAAATGAGCAATGGAGCCGATCCGCTACTCACCCGCGGTGCGTAAGAGCGCAGCAAAAGAACCGGATATAAATAGAGATCCGGTATCCACCCAAAAATACCGGTACCGACTTTATTAACGGTCTACCTTACATTAACGATGCTACTCAATACATCTTTTTCGGCTCTTAGAGACACTGAAGAACGTCAAAGATTTTGAAATAATAAAAAAGATGAGATGACTAACAGTATTGGTTTTTATTCCTCTCTCCTGCTTGAGAAGAAAAAAAAGTTTACCTGATGCTGTTTGTAAAAGGCCGGAAACGTGGACTCACACGACTCATGAAGCACCGGTGATAAAATGATAATCTCTAGTTCATTTTCAAACAATTCCCATCTGCTACTCTTTATTAAAGGATTTTTATGGATCGATGTAGAGTATCAGCTTAGCTTCCATGTCAAGAAAAGAAAAGGATATAAAACTGATAGCTAGGATCATAACTGTTTCGCTTTGTGAATAAATCGCCACATCCCTCCTGCGGAAAAAAAAAACAGTGAGAGAGAGAGAGAGAGAGAGAGAGAGAGAGAGAGAGAGAGAGAGAGAGAGAGAGAGAGAGAGAGAGAGGGGGGGGAGAGAGAGAAAGACATTTTTTTTTAAATTTTATACATAAAATGTTAATTACTATTATATTATATATAACTGTACCGAAAAAACTCGATCGAATGGAGAGAGAACCTTAGATGGCGAACATTTTATATTGATAGCTTTGATTCTTTAAACCGGTTCTAAACTCGCTCGGATATTGCCGCAGCTCCGGATGTTGAATCAGTCGGGCAAGCGGGGGAGAGTTGTCGTGACGTGTGACGTGTGACGAGTCTCGGTGTGAGAGGTGACCAACCTGAGAGGTGACTCAATCCACTGGCCACACACAGAGTTAATCTGGAGGTCCATCTCGCTGTCACTCTCCTCTTCTCGATTCAGTGGAGATTGATGCTTGCAAGTCCCACAGGGACTGATAAAATCTGTTGAGTCTCTCTCTCTCTCTCTCTCTCTCTCTCTCTCTCTCTCTCTCTCTCTCTCTCTCTCTCTCTCTCTCTCTCTCTCTCTCTCTCTTTCTCTCTCTCTCTCTCTCTCTCTCTCTCTCTCTCTCTCTCTCTCTCTCCTTTTTTCCCTCTCTCCGTTACTGTCTCACATTATCTTTATCTGGACAACCAGACAACCATTTTAGTACTTTTTAATCTCTCTTTTCTCTATTAATCTTGCTTAGTGACATATTTCTTCCTTGCCTGATATCTCCAATTCTTTTTAATTTCCGACTTTCCATTTGTAACTGCTTTAATCTCTCCATCCATTACTTTTGCCAACTGTTTCTATATCTGAGCCTTTTAGTCCCTCTCATTTGTCAATTTTCACTGTAATCCGCTCTTCCTTTAATACAATCTGGTCTTTTCTTACTAGAAAATAATCTTGTTAATATTTCTTTTGAAACTTTCCTCCGCCGCTCAATCTCTTTTTGTCAACCATAACGTAACGATTAACGTAAACCTCTAAAAATTACGGTAGGTTAAGGTTTCGCTGAACCCCTCAATACTGACACTATGACTTCGATGATAAACTTCATGTGAGATGATGTTGTTTGTTGAAATTTTGATTTTTCTAAAATAAGTCATTCTTCTCATCCCCACTGTCATGCATCCCATTTAGTATTTTATCTGTTTATAGCAATCATCTAAGTCACCGTCCTCTTCCCAGTTCGTCCTCATCGTAATAATTTATCATCTTCAATACCATTATCTTAATCATCAGTGGCATTCACTTTGACACGCATCCTCTATCATTGTCACAATCATCATCATTATCGCTCTCATGATCATCAGCATCCTCTACCTCATCAAAACGATGTACATCCTCCTCCTTTGCTTCATGGTGGACCACAAATATAACTATCTCCTTTTGTTCACACAAAAGCATACAAGTGTCAAAACAACAACATGCAGTAATGTACTTGTCGCACGTGTGGAAACCAATTATCAGGTCTAGGACGAACTAACATGATATTCTAGATCGGAAAATTCTTTAGTTTCCCTCTAGCTATAATTATTATAACCGGAAATGTATCAATTAGTAAGAAAAGGAAATAAATTAAGGAAAAATTTATGCGTGTAAATTTTTTTATGTTAATGAGAATATTTTGGTAATGATAATGGCTGTAGCTCACGAGCTCGTTTCTAACTCCGAAAAGACGTTTAGAAGTGTAGAGTGTTAAATATGTTTTCTCTGTCTCCCCAGTCTTTCTCCTGGCGGCTGGACTGGTGCTGTATCCTGCCGGGTTCGGCTCCCATTTCTACCGCTACTACTGCGGAGCTGATGGTTCCTTCCGGTCAGGACGCTGTCACATGGGCTGGAGTTACGTCATAGCGGTCATGTCCACTGCCCTCTCTGTCTTCTGTCCAGTAATGTCCAGTTTTGCCGAGGCTCAGCAGACGGTGAAAGCTGGAGGTGCCGCTAGAGGGACAGCATGCAAGCAGGGAGCAGCACGGACAGAGGCATCTGCCTAGACAAGGTTCTGGCAGAAACAAGAGAAAAGAGAAAAAAGGAAAAGAGAAGTTAAAGGAAGAGAGAGAGAGGGAAATACAGAGAAAGAGAAAGAGAGACAGAGAGAGAGAGAGAGAGAGAGAGAGAGAGAGAGAGAGAGAGAGAGAGAGAGAGAGAGGAGCGGAACAAAACTGAAATATAATAAATGAAGAATGGAGAGCAGGGGGGCAAAAGAAAGAAGAGAGAGAGAGAGAGAGAGAGAGAGAGAGAGAGAGAGAGAGAGAGAGAGAGAGAGAGAGAGAGAGAGAGAGAGAGAGAGAGAGGAGCGGAACAAAACTGAAATATAATAAATGAAGAATGGAGAGCAGGGGGGCAAAAGAAAGAAGAGAGAGAGAGAGAGAGAGAGAGAGAGAGAGAGAGAGAGAGAGAGAGAGAGAGAGAGAGAGAGAGAGAGAGAGAGTAAGTAGCGGAACAAAACTGAAAAATAATAAATGAAGAAAGGGGAGGAGGGGATAAAGAAAGGAAGAAGAAGTGAGAGAAAGAGAGAGAGAGAGATAGATAGATAGAGAGAGAGAGAGAGAGAGAGAGAGAGAGAGAGAGAGAGAGAGAGAGAGAGAGAGAGAGAGAGAGAGAGAGAGAGTAAGTAGCGGAACAAAACTGAAAAATAATAAATGAAGAAAGGGGAGGAGGGGATAAAGAAAGGAAGAAGAAGAGAGAGAAAGAGAGAGAGATAGATAGATAGAGAGAGAGAGACAGAGAGAGAGAGAGAGAGAGAGAGAGAGAGAGAGAGAGAGAGAGAGAGAGAGAGAGAGAGAGAGAGAGAGAGAGAGAGAGAACGAGAGAAAAGTAACGGAAAAAATTGTTTATGAGAAATGGCGAAAATTGAGGTTAGGAAAAAAAATGACGAAGATAAAGAGAGACAGACAGACAGACAGGCAGTAGGGAAGTAATTGAGTTTTTCTTGTGAACCATCTCTATTAAACGACCTTATCCTGTCAATCTGTTTGTATCCTTGTAGTTACCAAAGGGTCAAGCTAGGTGAGTGTCAATGAGTGCCGTAGAAACCAAAAGACAAATGTGTCCAAATTGTGCAAGCTTCTATTTTTTTTCAATCAAAGATCCCTAGAACTCAAAGCTTTTGTGTGTGTGTGTGTGTATTCTTTTACAATTGTTACAGTTGTTATGGCAGGAAATGTATCAATTGATGGGCAAAGGAAAAAAAATATCATTTATGAGGGTAAGTTGTTTTATGTTGATGAAATAAGAATCTATTTTTTTAATGATGATGATGATGATGATGATGATGATGATGATGAGGATGGTAATGATGAATATCATCATCATCATTATTATTATTATTATTATTATTATTATTATTATTATTATTATTATTATTATCATCATCATCATCATCATCATCATCATCATCATTATTATTATTATTATTATTATTATTATTATTATTATTATTATTATTATTATTATTATTATTATTATTATTATTATATTATTATCATCTATATCATCATCATCAACATTTGAACCATCTTCCGCTCCTTGCTCATCACCATTATTATGGTTCAAAAAACCACCATACTCATTATGGCTGTCTTCCATATTCTTCATCACTCCATTGTATTCTATCACAAAGCTTTATGTGTAGGAGTGAATGGTCCAAGTTTTTGCCGTGACTCACAAGAAATAATTTACTTATTAAAAAAAATTGTTTCTGCTTGCATTTCCAAATACTCACTTGTCATTTTAGCAAAGTCATGTAATTTGCTTGCATTATATAAAATTTACATGCTTTTAAAAGTTTGATGAAAACGAAGACTTTACGAAATTGACATAAATCTCTTCCCCATGAGCCTGTTCGTTTTACTTTAGATTTTACATGTTGGTGTCGTCTATGGTACAGAGGGACGCAATGTATTTATTCGATAACAAAATAAGTTTGCTCTAAGATTGTCTTGTGTAACTACTAAGTGTCATATTTAATATTTCGTTATTTGATTTGAAACGTGTATAATAAAAGTGTACAGTGTAATGCTTTTTATGTATATGTATATATATATATATATGTATATATATATATATATATATATATATATATATATATATATATATATATATATATATATAAATAGGCAACTTCTTTATTTAATTTGATATTCCAGATTTATGCTTTCACATTTTGATTTTCGTGACAGTTAACAGATTGACAGAAACATTTTTAATTTTTAAATGCACAGTATTATTCAAAATTAGTGGTTTATCTGATTAAAAATCCCCATTTAGAATCAACATTATTGTTCTGATGAATTTCAACGACTTTCTTGTGTATGGATGTTAAGAAATTGACCGGAAGAAATTAATTGGATCTGATCCTGGTTTTTTTTTTTTTCACTAATAGTGTTGACTGTAGTTGAGTTACTACGGCAAAATTTTCCTTTTTAAAGAAACAAAACGAAATTATTTCAAATATGAAATAAAGGATATTATCTTACATTTCTACCCGAATGACTGAAATACTGAACAAACGTTAAACTTTTTAGCAAATGCTATTTGACCTACTGAACGGAAGAGCGGAGCTTTGCTGATCCCCACAAAGACTGGCTGACAGAGAGGCGACTTCCTGACTACATGTATTTTAAAGTGACAGCTTTTGTTCCTGGCCGTGGCATACACAGGTCGATAGTTGGACTGCTGTTTGTAATAAAGAGAAATAATATATTGGGTAATTGAATGATATGGCCCGCCCATCAAGGTTCGATTCATTGAGGCGGAGCATTTGTAATCATTAATCAGATGAGGTATGAACGATAATATGAAAACAAAAATACACGTCAGCCGAAAGAGTTAATCCTGATAGGATTGAAAACAGCAGTGTTCCAATTGAGTCCCAGTGTAAAGGCTCGGCGGTTCTGAACAAAAGTCCGGCAGATGCTAGCGATAAATTAACCGTTTTAGGCTGGAAGCTGAGTCACTGCGGCACAGCTTAGGACGTTCAATGGCGAGGGTTGGAGAGACGGAGAGTGATAAAGACTCAGGGCTAGAGAGAACGAATCTGTATGAGTGTGTGACAGAGAGATAAAGACAGAAGAGAAAAACAGACAGGTAGATGGAGACATAAATCGAGATTAAGAAGCAGACATATAGATAGATCGAAAGACAAAGAGAAACTATGTACATGTTTGTGTTCAGATGTGTCTTAGAGACAGACAGAGACATTGACAGACAGACAAGCATTGATTAAGAAAGCAAGAGATGTAGAGAAACAAAGTTCTGTTTCTCCTAAGGTTTGTATAAGCCACCGGGAAAGAGGCGAGAATCACTGTTCTCTTTCCAACCCCAGGCATGACTGTTACAGAACTCCATGTCTTCACACCCTCTACAGGTAGATCAGCAAATCAAACGTTTCAACCACCGAGCAAGCTGCCAACTGTACCGGTGAATGTCGACACAAGTACTTTGTTGGGATGCTTAATTGATTTGAAAGAAAACAGTTCATCCGAAAAATTGGGTTATGTTGGAAACGAATGAAGGTAGACAGGGAAAAAAAAATAAAGGATCAGTTTCTTTTGTCTGATAAAAGAAAAAAGAAATGGCGAAAAGAGAGAGATAAGGGAAGGAAAATGAGAAAAGCAAATTTAAAAAGATGACATGCAAACAGTATCGAATAGAAAACAAATAAAACTATTAAAGATAAACCTGGTCTAACAACGTAGAAATATAACAGCGTCACTGATCACTTGACATAATTGCTTTCTCTCTCTCTCTCTCTCTCTCTCTCTCTCTCTCTCTCTCTCTCTCTCTCTCTCTCTCTCTCTCTCTCTCTCTCTCTCTCTCTCTCTCGCTCTCTCTCGTTCTCTTTCAAACGAAAACCAAAAGGTAGTGAGATATTAAATTGCCTCGTTAGGGCAAGTTACCACTTTCATATTGATGATGAAATATTTTTTCTTTCTTTTTTTTTTTTGCACCTATAACGATTTCTTTTCACACACATTTTCACGTATTTAAGGAAAAAAGGATAAAAGATATCTTTGTCTTTTAGATTGTTCAACGTTTAGAAAGAAGCCACTTTTAACAACAAGTGTATTCTTTGAGATATTAATTCTTTATTTTGATATTGATAAAAAAAGAAACAAGACGTATCAAGTAAAAACTCTTTTCTAGTAATTCCATAAAATAAATTTCCAGAAAGATTGCTGAACATTATAAACTATTATTTTCTACGACAGCTCAAGAAAAGGCTAATTTAATAAGCTTTCTCTTACAGACCCAATTCTCCACATTAAAAATTTATAAACAAAAATTTCCGGATAAGCAAAACGGTATTTTACTAGGGTTAAAACGCTTGAACTGTTTCCAGTATTAAATGAAATTCAAAGCCTTTTTTCGGGAAAAATTCCATTGATTTTTTAAACAACGCTTCTAACAGTTTTATTTCACAATGTAATTCTTATTTTCGATATTGGTTGTTAAGTCCTGAGGAATTCAATCCTATCTTTTAAAAGATCTCAAACAGATCGATATCTTAGATGTTGAACACCTTTGAATAAAACAGAAAATGACAGACTCTCGGGAACGATATAACAGCTTCCCTGTAAAAATTAGAGTTTGGATGTACTGAGTTGGAAAGAGGACTTGCTTAATTTTTTCAGCTTCAAAACAGAATTAAATATCATATTTTATAATTCCCTCCATATTTTTTGACAATTTGCAGTTTTCACCATTTAGCAAATCAAAGAAATGCACTGCTTATCAATTTCTTTCAATAATTAAAATAATTATTAATGAGGTACCCGATTCACTGGAGTCAAAAGACAGTGGAGAAGTTTGAAATAGAGCGTTGAATTTTCTTTCATGCGATATTAATTTTGACATAGGAATAACAAAAACCGCTACCCACGCCACGCGGTTTGACAGAAGTGAACTATGTATAGGTTTGGTGCTTTCACATTCAGAATGTTTTCCAACTTTAATAGTCTGCCGCGTTTGACACCTTCACAACAGACTTGGAATATTTTTTTTTTATTTTACAAAGACTGCAATAACATCTCGTGAAGAGAAGCTTTATCTATGATATCCTTAAGAGTGACGTCAGCACATTGTTTTGATCTAACAAACCCACTTTAAAAAATACTATAAGGTGTAGGAAAGCTGAGGCCAACCCTTGCTGCGGTAGGACGCTAACCTTTTCGGAAATCTCACCGGTCGTGTTTTTCCGGTTTTTCCCACGTTGTTTAGGGCGCCGCCGGAAGACCGCGAAGGACAACAGTTAATTGAGAAAACATACAGTGGGCAGTCAGTCAAAAACAGAGAGGTGGCTTCGAGTTACCCTCCCATGGCCAGGGCAGATCAGTTTGAAAATTTGAAGGGTCAGATCTAGTTTGTTTGTTAGCTTACGTTGGAGCACAGGAGGTCAGAGGTCAGAAGGCAAGAGTGTCTGTGGGAATCGGTCCGAGATGTTTTATATTAAAGCAGGCATATAATAATGTTTAGTTCGAATAAAATTAATGCTATCATATAAAAGAAAAAGCGAGCAGTGACATTAATTTGAGGGTAACTGGCTGCGTCTGATATATTCATATAATTTTGTCCTATATGTGTGGGACTAGATAAAAAAATTAGACGATCTCAGTTTTAAGTTTAGCAAACAATACTAAGCGTTTTGCTTCTTATGTGAAGATTATATCTTGTTTATATCAAAAGTTATCGAGTTTTAAAATCACCCGCTTGAGAAAGTGATATTTTGAGAAAAATGGTCTTTAAGTTGAACGAACTTTTTCCACTGAAACTGTTTACACCACAAATCTGATCGGAAGTGTTTTAACAAAATCATTAATTCAAAAGGTTAGATATTTCAGAAAGAAATAAAACGATGTAGAATGAAGAGATAAATAAGTAGAGTTTCCAAAGAAAGTAACTTCCCATTTTTTAACTTGGACTTGAAATTCGCCTTAAAATATGTCTAGAGCAAAACTAGACCTAGCGACATCCAAAGGGTTTTCCCGTGCGCCCAGATACCAAGAAGCCCCTAGCAGTCAATCGGTGTGTTTATCTATTTATGTACTTATTTATCTATCTATCAATCAATCATTCAATCATTCAATCTATCTATCTATCTATCTATTTATTTATATAATTTATTGATCTATCGATCTGGCTGTTTGTTTATTTATCTATCCATCTCTCTCTCTCTATGGCCTACTTATACAAATTTATTTGTGTCACTTCCGGATACTATTTTTTTGTCTTTCTAGATGTCTCTTTATCGGTCTACCTAACTATCTATCTATTTATCTATCTATCTCTCTTTCTATCTATTTAATCATGTTTCTATATTTCTGACATTAAGTTGTCTAGGTATCTGTCTATCTTTCTGTCTTCCTATTTACTTATCTGCCCATCTGCCTCTTTATATATACACTTAATATCTTTCTTAGAAAATTTACATGTACCATACTTTCATGCTCTAAGACTTATTTATTTATTTTTTTTTTTTTTTGAATCAGCTTCATTAGCATAATACATCTATAGAAGCTGAAGCTCCGCATGCATATTGTACCAAAAAAAAAAAAAAAAAAAAAGAAGAAAAAGGTTGAGTTTTCTCCCCCGCCAAATGTTCCGTGAGTTCAAAACTTATTGAGAAGTTAGAGTGTCATTATAGGCGTCCAACACATACATAATACTCTCAATTAGGCCTAGCTAACGCCATAACATCCCAGAAAGCTCGAAACAATACTTAGACTTCACTATGTTCTGGTGCTGAACCAGGAATACCCACTCCATTGGTGTGACAGAAATTTTTCCACTGGCATCCTTGGTGAACCTCGATCTTGTACTCGCTGCCACATGCAAAATAATCTGAATCTTGCATGATAAATTCCAGGGAGATAATAAATTATTGACCTCCGTAGAGGGCCATTCCGTGCACCCACTGCGGCAAAGAACGGAGAGAAGAGCGTGTAGGAGCGTGCGAGTGTATGTGTGTGTGTGTGTGTGGGAGCGTGTGGCGAGCCGAGTCCCAATCAGTACGAGGGTCTATCAGGACTACTTAGACTTAGTTACATAACAGGCCGCTCTGAGGCGATGATGTAACTCATGATTGTTGAGTCGCGACTGTTGCTGAGTCCTGCCTTACTGAAAAATTTATATATAAAGTTTGGCACTCGGCAAAGCTAGCTCTCTCTTTGCTTACATTCATCTTTGGTAGTTTTATTTTTCTTTCTGTTATTATTAGGCAAAACCATAATTCTTTCACTGCAGTTGTGTGCTTTGCAAATGGCATCATGGAAGGTTTATCCTTGTACATAATTTCAAAAGCTTAAAAAATAATACGTTGCATGCCAGGTATATTTAACTAAAATTCAACTTTATTTTTTATAATTTTTTTTTAACAAGAGCCCCAACCTAAAAACTTTCACTCAAAACTCTTAGATCCAAGCACAAGAAATTCCATTATCTCAAACGATATCAGTCTGGTCGGAGATGAATTCTATTTTGCTACATCTCGCAACTTAAGGAACAAACCGTTGTTCGCTTGTAGCAGCACACGTGCGTCCAACAGAAACTTGAACTGAGATAACATACCGTAGACGCAGTGAGCCGTCCTGAAAAACTTACCGTAAAAATCTCTTTGTTTCTAATCAAAGCCATTATTCGGAACAAGGTAATGCTTTATGGTGTTTCAGACAGCCGTCCTCTACAGGCCTACTTGGTGGCTCGATCTACGTGCCGAACCGCTGAATAAATATCTTCAAACCAGATCTAATGAGGGATTCCTCGGGCGGTAACAATACCCGTGGCCGACAGCTTCTGTTTGATGTTGCGAATAATGTCTTTTGGCAGACTACAAATAATCGACATTGTCTAACATCTCCAAGCCTTTAGTAGAAAGGTGAGAAGGAAACCTGTTTTTTCTGGGTGTCAGTTGGTTAGTCTGGGTCTAAGATGAGTATACTGGTTACCGTAGTTTTCCTCCTCATATTCTTTTTTATCTCCTTCGCGTATCTTCTCCCTCCTTGTTTTCTAGGTCTCCTCCTCGTTCTTCTTTTTCTCGTTGTCATTCTACATCTTCAAATGAGAATCCTAGCATCATTCTTTGTGCTTCCGCAATGGCAAAAGATTAAAAAAAAAAAAAAAAAAAAATTCGATTTCTCTAAGGCAGACCACAAACTTACTCTCGGTTTTCTCACTTTGTTTTTCTCTCAACTTTTTTATGGAGAAATATATCAGCCCGTCGATTCCTTCCGTCTAGAAGAGATTCCAGGGCTGTATGCTGAGCCTTTAGTGTCCCCCGATGATCTGTATCAGGCGAACCTGAGGTCTGGCTGAGTCGCTCATAGTGATAGGGACTTCCACTAAAGCCCCCATGTGTATCAATCGGTGGTCAAACCCTAAGCTGCGGTGCCAAAGATCGTCTCCGACACTTCTCCGCATGCGCATGCAATATTGTCTTAAAATTAACGTTAAGTAAAACGCCAAGGACTTCCTGTAGTCTCACAAGCTTATCAACACCACTGGGATTCCCCAGCAAGACAGCCGACCACAATCATATCAATGTGCGGCCACCAAGAGTTAGATCTACTACTAAAGAATTCTAAGGTAGCGAGATGAAAAAAGAGGTGTCGTGGGAAACGCGGATAGGCCGGAACTGGAAGAAACATTCCCCCTTTTCTCTACCAAAACAAACAGCCATAAACAAGGCAGGACTAACTTAACGATGGCGGCGGTCCGCGGGCGAGATGTGAGATCTGATTAGGGTGACTCTAAGAACGTCTCCAGCTCCGCCAATCTCTCTCTCTCACAGTCACACGACTAGGAGGATCAAAGTATCACGATAGAGAGATACAATAATAATAATAATAATAATAATAATAATAATAATAATAATAATAATAATAATAATAATAATAATAATAATAATACTTTTTTCTTTCTTTGTCTCTTTTCATCTCCATCATTCAATACATTCCCTTCTTCTTTTTTTTTCTCATTCTTCTCTCTGCCCAGACTTACTCAATCTCTCTTGCTCATACTGTTACTGCTGCTGCTGCTGCTGCTGCTGCTGCTACTACTACTACTACTACTACTACTACTACTACTACTACTACTACTACTACTACTACTACTACTTGTTTTTAATAAACAATAAAGCGCACACAAGTCCCACTTCGCTCCGCCGGCGGTCTACGTCGGAGTGTCACGTGACCTTTGGTGATGATGTCAGGATAAATTGTCAGATTTAGCACCGAGAGATGCCTGATGTTGAATTGTGTATGTCAGAGGTGTAATGGGAGAAGATTGTTATCGGGGTGGCGAGGATGAATCCGACAGGAGCGGGAAAGGTACCAGGGGGGGGGGGGGAGCTGAGAGATGAGAGAGAAGGAGGGAGAGAGAGAGAGAGAGGGAGAGAGAGAGAGAGAGAGAGAGAGAGAGAGAGAGAGAGAGAGAGAGAGAGAGAGAGAGAGAGAGAGAAGATCAGAAGAGAGAAAGAGGAAAAAAAATGAAAAGAGATGAAGGTGAGGGAGCGAGAGTGAAAAAAAAATAAAAAAGTTGATGCATAGCACATAGAAAGAAATGCAAAGCGTGTAATAGACCAAAAAAGGTAGGTAGGCAGTGAAAGAAAGAGAGGGACAGACGGAGAAACAAAGAAAGAGAGAAAGAGAGGGAGAGGGTGAGAGAGTAATTGAGAGAAACCGAATAGACACAGAAAAACAGAAGAAAGAGGTGAGAATAAAGAAGGATTAAGGGAAAGAAAGAAAAGGAAAACTACGAAGTCGATGAGCAGGAAAGAGAAGCATTCATAAAGAAAAGAGGACTGCTACTATTAAAGATGGCGAATGAAATAGATTCTAACATAATAATTTAATAGTAACCATTAGGGAAAAATGCAACAAGAACAAGAACAACACCAACAACAAAAAGGTTTAAGTTGAGCGAGTGAACGGTAGATAGATAGCTAGATAGATCGAGAGAGAGAGAGAGAGAGAGAGAGAGAGAGAGAGAGAGAGAGAGAGAGAGAGAGAGAGAGAGAAACAGTGTTCTTCTCCATGAAATATCATTCGTTTGTAATCGCCCTATTATTTATTGATAAGGTCGTGGGAAATCTTACAGACATACATAGATATTCTAAATAAGAAATTCAAAAGAGATTTAGCAAAACCTACTGAGATATTCCTATAATATTTATCAGGCCTTTCCGTTGCAATACACATCTTTGCAACGGTTTTATAACTTGCTTTAAAAGTAATAGCCTAAACCTAGCTAACCTTGACGTCGTCTTGCAAAGATTTAGGTTGTGCAGCAGAATAGTAAACTCATCCACATCGCTGTTACAAGAGTTGACGTGCGCCTCTTGAAACCATTGGCAGCACAAACCTACTGCAATCATCTGAAGACATGATGAGGCTTCAAGGTTTCTTTGATCCCCGTTCGGTAAACTCCTCGAGGTGTGTTTATTGTACCTGTAAACACCTGGCTAGAACGGCCCATCAGTAACAAGTGATTTAGAGGGATGCCATTACAACGCTCTGGTGGAAATGAAAAAGACCTTAGATCGTCTAATTGATACAAAATGGGAGCCAGAAAATTAGAACCGCTTTACGTTACACGAAGAGGAAAAATAGGGCCGTAGGGAATCAATATCCAGTAAAGGAAAACCCAAATTGAAACGGATCTCATTTTATCGACACTGGGGTTTATTAAACAAAAATGCTTTTTAAGCTACTGTTCATGTAACTAATTAAACTAGCAATCACAGTCGAACATTCACTCGCGAAGAATACTAGAAATGTTAAAATAAAAACAAAATCAATGCATCATCATTTTCTCTCTCTTCATATTGCTTTCGTCGTTTTTATTTTCCGGCATCTCAAAAGCTTAGACAAATTTCTGAATGATTAATTATGAGATAACGTTCGCGGCGAGAAATAGTTACTGTTGGTATGAATGAAACGAATGAACGATAAATGTAATGTTCAATCTCCAGGTGGTTATCAAAACACACTTATCAATATTAATTTTATTCTTAAAAATTATAGCGATAAATTTGATTACGTGTAAGTATATAATGTTCTTTACTCTTATTTAAAAAAAAAGTCTTAGACCATAAGGTGTTATCAAGAACCCAGTACAAAAACACTATTACAGAAACATCCTTTAACAATAACATTGCCAAAGAATCCCTTGCTCTGCCAAAAACTAGACAAAAGGAATCATAATTTTTAACTTAAAGCTAATTAATGTTGCCGATTGATCTTTCCCTCTCTAAAAATATCTTCACACTAGAGATCAGTCACTGAGTAGACCGAGGTGGAGTACGAATCCGGACAAGTCCACAACTTTTGTATTCCGTTTGAGTGACTGAAAATTCAATTACGTTTCAAACTGTCAAACTGTCCCTTGGAGATTTGCGAATCTTATATTAGAAAGTCAGCCGCACCTGGTGCACACTATGACTTTGTCTCTTCCTCATAAAGACCTAAAGAATTTTAGTTTTTGAAATCCTCTTTTTTCAAAATCTCACCAAACAAAAAGACACCCATCTTTTTTCCGTCGTTTTCTTACGTTGGCAGTAACATTTTAACTCTATAGATTTTAATGGTGATAGAACTGTGTTTTTGAAAATCGCTTTTGCAGTAATATGGAAAATCGGATAATAATTTATTCTGCTTAATTCCCGAGTATATTTTACCACCCAATTAAACGCTTATTAGAAGGCCGTGGATTCCCGTAAAAAGTACCCAAAGGTGCACTGCCCTGCTGGAATTCTCGGCTGCGGATTGATTTAAATCTGCATGATAAAGATCTATAAATAGATCTGGA
>JAWDGP010006459.1:52500-177500 GCA_033675545.1 Elysia crispata
AATTCATTATAGTTCTGCTGTTACAAGCTCACACAAATATGACCTATGGTTTATAAGAATGCAAAGCTTTTTTACTGAAAATAATACCTAGCATTATTTGGATTCAAAACGGTTTAACTAGAACTGAAATTATAAACTTACCAAAAACAGATTGAGCTTGGTTATTCAAAACCCTATGAATTTTGCTTGGAAAGTTTGAAAAAGTTTGCACTTCAGAACTTGTAATTATTCGCGCGATATTCTTTCGGTATTTGTGAAGCAGGCAACTGCCGCAAGAGTTAGTTTTGGCCTTCTCGTTCTTTAAAAATGAAAATCTTTGGCCCGTATGCTATAATAATTCAATTTTGTTAAAGTTAAGTTGAGTCTTCAACCAATAACAAGAAAAATAACTTGTGAGCTATTAACCTGGAACATATTACTGCCAACAGCCATCAACAAAGACTTCTATTGCATACCAGCAGGCGAGCTTAAATTCAAAAGCAAGAACGACCTCGACCATCTGAGGTCAATAAGCAGAAGACAGAACACAGTGGAGGAGACTATCATCGACCATCTGAGGTCAATAAGCAGAAGACAGAACACAGTGGAGGAGACTATCATCGACCATCTGAGGTCAATAAGCAGAAGACAGAACACAGTGGAGGAGACTATCAGCGACCATCTGAGGTCAATAAGCAGAAGACAGAACACAGTGGAGGAGACTATCATCGACCATCTGAGGTCAATAAGCAGAAGACAGAACACAGTGGAGGAGACTATCAGCGACCACCCGAGAGGCAGCCGAGGCGTCCAAGTCGGAGCGCTAGGATGTGAACGGCGATATAGAGTTAGATAATATATTAACCATCGAATGAGAAATGCTTGGACTGGCTGCAGGGAAATTGTTCAAGCATATCAGCATCTAGTATTATGGGAAGCGAGCTGATTCTTTTGCCATAAAGTGCCCTGAGATGCATTGGCTCCCGAGAATCATAGCTGAGCATTCATTTAAATCTACTTGCAATGATTGTTTCTAGGATCCAAATATAAATTTGGATTTTACAAAACGAGATAAGTATTTATTTTTTTTAATCCGGCTTTACAAAATTATTTTTATTTATTTACATTTTTTCATTTTCTTTGTTTTCATTCGGTGGAGCCCAAATTGTATTATAAACATACAGAATCACACAATTCTGATAGAAGT
This sequence comes from Elysia crispata, assembly GCA_033675545.1. Classification (NCBI taxonomy): domain Eukaryota; kingdom Metazoa; phylum Mollusca; class Gastropoda; family Plakobranchidae; genus Elysia; species Elysia crispata. Next base: position 53,687 of record JAWDGP010006459.1, read on the forward strand.
GTAAGATTTAGTTATGGTAATATTCATAAGTATTTTTAGAATGAAAATGAGCCAGAAATTATGCGGGATTCCATTTACCAAAAGAAAAGGCTATTTGTAAATTTATATAATTTAGCAATATTTCACATAATTCTGTCCTCTCTGTTTTTACCATTTTGGCAATGTCATATCATTCGGCTAAACAGTTAAATCTGGCAAACTCAGCCGTAATGTGCTGTATTCACAGGTGGAAAAAAATATTCAAGTGGTGGTGAGTAGATACTTGAAGTTTGGAGGAAGTGTTCGGAGCAGGGCAATACACATTAAATTGTTCAAGAGCTTATAGAATAAAGAAAAATTTCATTACACGTTATGCTCTGAGGTCACCATTAAGTGGTCTAGGGTTGCAGATACTCTCTGTAAGTCCTTCACGAAAGCGTAATAATGACACACAGGCAGATAGAGAGATAGACCAACATACAAAGAGACAGAGACAGACAGATAGCGCGCAATATACAGTCAGTGAGGCAAACAGTCAGGCAGAGACACAAACAGACAAAAAGAAGCAGAGAGATAGAAAGATAGATAGAGAGAGAGAAAGAGAGAGAGAGAGAGAGAGAGAGAGAGAGAGAGAGAGAGAGAGAGAGAGAGAGAGAGAGAGAGAGAGAGAGAGAGAGAGACACTCAGACACTCACACTGCCAGTCAGACCCTATTTCTAACCTTCTCCTCCCATTAATTTACCGAGAAGCCGCTTACACCGAACAATGAGGCTCTCCATCGCCGTCAGCACCTTGTTACCAGCGGGAGGCGTAGACACTTCTCAACAAATAATCTTCTTCTTATGTTTCTACGATCGCCTGGCAAAGTTAACACCGGAGAAAAAGTGATTCCCAGCTGAGAATTTGCTTATTTTACGCCAAGTTGTTGACATTTACAAAACATTAGATGCAGTCATAAGGATAAGTAAAATGATGGTTTTTCCCGTTGTTTTAACTGTAATTAGCATCAGGTGAGCAGTTCATTATTATAAACTTCCATTGGAACATCGTAGAGTTGGGATGGATAGACGAGGCTAGTTCCAAACTTTGATCACCTTTATATGTTTCTAATGACTTTTTAACGCGCTGTAGCTTGCGTGAAATATTTACGTGAGTATTTATACAGATTTCTAGAGAGAAACGTTTCGTAACTATCATTTTGTTTCCTCCAAGTTCAGGTTAGGAACTAGGGGTACTCCGTCGACAGGAATAACAACACGCTAGCGCAATGTGTCAGAAAAATTTACGTCAGAATCGTGCTTATTTTGATTCATTATCAGGCGGAACAAAAGCATTGCTCCTTAGAATTCAGCAACGGATTTTTGTTATCTAATATTTATATCTTATTATTAAAAAAGACGCTCACCACCAGCGTTTATTCGTTTAAATGTATGCCTGATTGTTTGATAAAACCAGTCCAAAACACGATGGTTTTAGACCATACTTGCATATCAGTAGTCCAACCTGCTCAGAGCAGTTATCAGCCTTCACAGCCACAAGAGTAGCAAAATTAAAGAAACTTGGCATATTAATGTGGATGATCAGCTCAGAAAATGTTATTAAAGTATTATTTCTTATCGCTCAAATAAACTGAATGATGAAACATTTCACACATTGCCTTTCTACTAGATGTAAAGAGTGTTAAAAGTTAGAAACAAGCTATTGGGGAGAGATCGCACAGATGGAGAACGTTTGGGAAGTAAAAATTCATTTTCTTGGCAAAAGTTTAATTTTGAAAGCGAATAAATACGTGCAAATTACAAGGTATATCAAGGGGAGAATGAAACAGATTTTGTGATAGATCATACGAGATCCATTTATATAGGGAAGCCTGACACGCTATGTAAAAGCCGCAAGTGTAATGTATTTAAACCAGCAGTCATATTTAAGACCTCTAGCTTGAGTAAAGGAAAAAAAAACCCATGAAAAACAATTAAAGTGGAGAAAAGCCGTGGATGATAACACATACAATACAAAGTGAGCTTACAGCTTTCTCCAGCAAGATACACAAGAATTCTTATAACTTTTTCTCCTCCAATCCAGACCTCCACTAGATAAAGATTAACGGCCAAACAAATGGTTGTTAACTAGTTTCGTAACAGCCCAATCTGTGTAGAGATTCTTTTAAAGTGCGACCAGGATGATAGGCCTATTGGTGCAAGTAAATGGGCAGCAGGAACACAAAGTTAGAGTTAAATTTGTAATGTTCGATTCTAATCATAGAGCGTTAAGAATATGGATTATTGTGTTGGCTAAAATAAATGTGAATGAGAAGAGTTTTCGAGTTTTGCACATTCCGTCTTTAGATCCTTCTGAGATTTAGATTTAAATAGCTGCAGTGCTAAGAATTGTCGCAACTAAGTTAACGGTTAGATATTTTTTTTTTATATGAATCACAAAAAAATAAAATAAAAAAAAAAAAAAAAAATTTAAAAGTAAAAAAAAATGATGATTTCCATTATTCCCGAAAGCTGGTATGTTCAGTCACGTTTTGCAGGATTTCATAGCATTCTGTTAAACATTCTGAAGGATATTTAGGATCTTAAAACTGATACACCGTATATTTGCAGGACAGTGCCCTTGTAACCCTTAGAACAGAATTTCATACCGGGTAATGAGCGTTTAAAACAGTCTTCAACTATATCGGTTGGGATCTTTACTTACCTCGCTGGATCGTTCATCATGTTAACTGCTCTCTCCCCTGTCACACACACACAAAAAAAGGAAAAAAGGAAAACAAACAAACAAAAAAGCAAACGAAAAAACAACAACAACAACAACAAACAACCAAAGGACAAAAAAAAACAAAAAAAAAAACAAAACAAAACCCACCGAAAACCAGCAAAACAAACAAAAATCAACCACGAAAACAAAACAAAACCCATATTTTTCACATATCAACTATATTAGATTTAGATTTAGGTACACAAATTTCAAAGTTTGAAACATGTACCAGAAGGTAAGCTTAAATTAAGCAAAAAAATTATGATTTTATAGCCATTTCTTCCTCATTCATTACATTTTTCATATTGAAGTCGATTTGTTAATATGTCATGAAACAATGGTTTGTGTTTAACTGTATGCAACAGTTCTTTTTAGGGACAAAAAATACATGAAAGTAAAAGAAAAACAATCAACAAAAAACTATCTCTAAAAGACAAAAGGCTTTTTTTTTTTGCTGCAGACCAGATTGTGATCTCTGTTTTGTGCTGCAGCCTGTCCACAAGTGACAGAAACTCAATTTTTTTTCTTTTTCCTTCTTCGATAAATTTGCGTTTTCTCTCCATTACTTTGTACGTTATGTGTTTAAATTCGACAAGACTTGGTATACGTGCGTGCCAATTTCAAGAGGTGATGCACAAGATCGATCACGTAACAGCCACTAGCGAGGTCTGCTAGCCTGCAAGCCCTTCTCTATATGATCCATACAATCGCACGAGCAATGAATACATACACTATACAGTGTATCTGCTTAGTGCTCCCCATTAATCCTCCTGAACATGCCGTCACTCACTGCTCCCCCTCGATCATTTCTTCAACTGTTTCTAGCGATGCCTTGTCACAGGCTCGGGGCTGGGAGGCGCCGGAGAGCGTAGATACCCTCTCTGGATACACCAGACCCTCGTATGTTCGTCCTCTCTGACAGATCTCGGCTCGATTCCAAAGATAGACAGGATAAGCTTAGAGAAGTGATGGGAATCCCCAGAGAGCTGTCTGAAGCACCACTAGACGCCACCAGGATCTGCCGCTCACTGTCAAATTATGCGAATATTACTGTCCTCCTAGTGATGAAGATCTCGACTGCCTCCTCAGCATTTTACACCGCGTTTCTTTTCCTACATGCTCAGTTCGACGTATCGACCTAATGCGATACTGCCACTGCCTCAATAAGAGTTGTCCCCTATCCCAAAATAGATATTAGTGTTTGCCATTTGCATTAAAATACCAATAGGAAAACTGGCTCGCTAAGTACCATGCCACTATCACGTCGTTGACTACTTTTTCAAAATCTTTATTTGATCCATCCAGATATATTATTCACTTGTCTCCTAGATCCGATACTCCATATTTTATCTTTCTTTTTGTTAGTCTGATTCTTCTATTCGAGTGCATCCTTGATTGACCCCTGTTTTATTTTAATTGGCATCTAGCCCTATAACTGTTATTAATAATTTCTTGACTTGATAACGATCAGCACGTTATGAATATCGCTCGATGCTTTTCATGAGCTTAAAACACTTAATCTTCGTTAATGATTGTGTTATCTCATATAAAAAGTAATATTCTGTATTGCACTTCTCAAAAATATACGAAGATTTTTCTACACCAACATACATTGTAGGGACAGGGTGGCACAAAGACAAGCGCTTTGCACTCTTCATCCGGCCGGTGTGGGTTCAATCCCAATCTTACCTCGTGATTGCCTTTCACCTCCACTCTCCTTGGCACACCCTCCTGCAGAACGGGTATCCTTTGATTGCCAGTGAGCTATAGTTATTATCAGAAGGCGAGCAACAGGTATGTTTCAATGGTACTGCACTGTTGTACATTCTGAGTTAAATTGGTTCTAGTTGGTTCTAGTCTGTTCAGGTTTGACGGAGGAGACAAAAATGTCAAGTGTGGAGTCTGAGGGGCAACAAAACAACCGTCTGTTCTCCTTTGACTTTCATGGAATACAGTCAGCCATATACAAATCTCTTTCTGTTTCCAATTGTTTTTGTCTTTCTTTATCTACTTCTTTTCTTCCTCTACATTGTCGTTTATCTTCTTCCCTCCCCCCCCCCCCCCCTTTTCTTTTCCTTATTTTTTAATTTTTCCTCGACAACTGCATTTTTTGATTTTTTGTGATTGGTTTTCGCATCCATTGTTGCCTTCATCTGCTTTTCCTCTACTAATTATGATACAAGTCTTGAAATAGAAGGCTGAATATTGCCTTACAGTTTGACCACACACAGCTTTATAAGCAAATTGAAATAAAAATTACCACATTGGTAATACTGAAAATGTTTACAGTGACAAAGCATAAGGAGGTCGAGTAAATGTCAACTGCATCACTCAGTCTTTATTTAGAGGAAACACAACAAACCAGCAGATTAAGGGGAAGTAAAATAAGGCAATTTTTTTTCCACAAAGAACATGAAATACCAAATAAAAAAATAAAAGTTTTAGCCAGCAACAGTTATGGCTATCCAAATGCATTGAGATGCACATCTAATTGTTTTATATGACCAGATGTGTTACAAATGCATATCTTTTGCATAGAAGTGATTAAAACTCACATCACACATCATAGTTTTTTCCTAGGAAAGAAATGCTAATCTCAATTCAAAAAAACCTGAAAACTCACTATGGCACAACATTTAATGGCTGACACAAACCAAAATCCAATTAACACTATAGAAAGCTGAAAACCGATGAAACACCATGATAAAAATTTGAAAGAATTTTACAATACAACTTTCAATGCATAGTATTCTTTCAAAAGTACCAAGCAATTGAGCAATAAGCTATCAGTTGTAAAAAAAAATTACACACTTATTAGTTTAGGTGTCTCATGCTGCCGTGCAAGGCAATCCCACATATTTGCCGACTTGACTCTTGCTTAAAACAGGAGTTTAGATCAATCTCCAACATATCGTGAAAAAGGAGTAACATATGTTCAGAGATTAATTTAATTTTTACCAATGTCTGTAGTAATGCAGCATACAAAGGTATAATAATGTAAACCACATTTTTAAGCACGGGAAAGATAAATCCACCAAAATAGAATTTTCAAAGACATGATTTTCTCTCAATATACAAAAATGTTTATACATCTTTCTTTGCACAATATGCTTCTCATCACTCGTATATATATATATATATATATATATATATATATATATATATATATATATATATATATATATATATATATATATATATATATATATAAACACACATCCGATCAAACTGAGCTGATTATAACAACAGTTCATTTTAGTAGAGCCACAAATTGACTATTGACAACAATGTGAAGTCTAACTGATCCAACTTTCCACACAAGGATAACAGGTGCTGCAAATTATCTTGACCTTTTAAAACAATATGATACTTGCAATGACTGTAGATTCAATAAAATTGTGAGTAGCTCTATAAAGTTGCAAATATACTTCTATCACAGCTTTATCACAAAAATATATATTTTCACTGCATGAGGACAATATTTTTGAGCGCCCTTTTTGCCGTTTCATCCCCATATTCATTACCTCAGAATATAACACAACCTACCATTAGCTCAGCAAAGTCAAATACATAGCAATGTTAAAAAAGTCGTAAAACTGGAGAAAACCGACACAAAGATACTCCGTCAAAGATGAAGCAGCTTTAATCCAGTGTATTTGGACTTTAAAAAAGAAGAATCAAAATGCTGGGCACATTCACAAACATAAGTCTGAATATGCACACTGTACATATTAACTACAAGTTCATATTGTCTTATAATTTAACCTCTGAGAAATACTAAACTTGGTAACATTGTTAACTCAACTTTAAACGAAAATAAAACTTCTGCTTATTTAATCGGGGTTTCACAATCGGTGGGAAGTAGCACTTGAGATTAAAGAAAACACAGTGCACTTAGTTAACAAAACAGTAAATAGTTTTGATTAATCCTTTACATTAATTATTATATATTTGAGATAGATCATGTACAACACAAGATTCTATCATACCTGATATTTCCTCTCAAAGGCTTAATTACATTCAACCTCCATAACCTTTTCGATTGTTTTCCATTATTAATGTAAATTCTTTTAATACTATAAAACAATTTTAATTTATACCTTAAACTGGTAACTCCAGGTTACTAAAATGTGGCCTCTATCATAACCATAAGATAAAACATCTGTGTTAAATCGTTTTTCACCTATCAGAGATAAAAAAAAGATGAGGTGGGAGAGAAATTGTTGCACCGAAGTAAGCTACAGCTAAATACATGCAATTGTTCAATATGTGATCTTTATCTATAGCCTTTCTATACAAAATAAATATTTCCATCAATATTTGAAACTTTGTGTAATTAATCAAGTTAAAAATTTTGGTCATGGAAATCTTCAAACAATGACATTCAACTAAAAGAAAGACTCTGGGACCTATTAAAAACCACTTTTAAATTATACTTATCAACTCATACTCTCTGTCTCTTTGTCCCTCTCTCAGTTCTCACTCACCTACACATTTTAATAAAATCCTTATCACCTGATATGTTTCTTTTATGAATGAATATAAAGTATAGAAACATAAAATAATCAACTATCTTTTTATTCTCATTGTCAATACTGATACTGGATTGCACAAATATTTTGAATACTTGTTTTTAAAGGCACTAACATTTTGAAGAGACTGTCAACGTAAAAAAAAAAACAACAAAAAAAAAAAGCAACAAAAAACAAAAAAAAAACCAAACACTGAAAAGATATATAATATTCAGACAAAACTGAGAGTAAGACTCTATCATGGTTCTCCAATTCAATAAGTCATAAAAACAAACCTTTGTAATGCATAGAATACAGATAAAAAAACAAATAATAGCCTTATGAAATATTTCTCTAGGTAAAAAAAAAAAATCAGGGAATGTGTATTGAAAAGAGGTCATTCCTGTAAAAACAAAGTATCAGTTCACAGTCAAGTAAAACAATTCGTTGAAAAGAATGAGGCCATGTTGCCCATTTTTGGCAAAATATCTTCGTAACTCTGAACTCATATGATTTACAGGGTAATCTTCTGTATGCATACTATAGTGGTAACTTCAGTATTCTTAACGAAAAGCATTATCTACATCAAATATACCACCTTCCAAACCAAGTCCCAGACATAATGTTATGAAAACTTTATTGGTTTTATATTGCCCTGCTAAAATATGCTGTTTACAAAAACCTGAAAAGTGAAAGGGTATTTGCAAATACATGAAAAATGAAAGTCTTTTCAAAGTTAAATAGGTTCAAATGTAAATGCAATGAAAATTTCAAATGAAAGCAACATGATCTGGAAGAAGAATAATAAAATAAAATTCTCTTCTGCAGCCAATAAGCCATGACCAAAATTTCCAAAACTCCTACTGCAAAGGGAGTAATTGCTTAAATGTGTGACTCCCTGAAGCCTGGCTTAGAGCCTTGCCTACAATTTTTGTGGTGAAAAAATAATTTCCTTCTTAGTGCACAACTCATCGCTCTTAGTCTTATTGTGTATCAATATCATCCTCCCCTTTTTAGTTCTCTTTTTCTATCCATAAATGTAAATCTTTACCAAAAAAAAAAGTTTATTTTCTAATTTACTACAGATTCAATTCAAGATAATTTGTTAGTTAACAAATAAAGTCCAGTTTTTTATGGCTTTGAAAGTGTGTGAAGATCAACTAACCTTACCCAAAACAATGACAAAGCATTATTTGAAAATTTTGGCATATGATTACCACTGGAACTAAATCATATCTACCATCCATTTTATCAATATTGTTGGACATTCCAAGAGAATTTTACGCAATAGAAAATCTACACTTGGAAACAGATATAAAAAAACACCCCAAAAAAACAAAACAAAAAAAAACCCTTCTCACTCTTTCTCATAAAACAAATCACATGCATGCATATTAACTTCTCGATTCTTCTCTCTAGAGCAATAGCACAGATCTGTCCTGTAAAAATTCTTCTTTGAGAGTAAACATGTCCTTGATATTAGAAGATTCTAATATAAACATTGTAATGAGCAAAAAATGAAATTACTGATTGTCATTTAGAATTTTTATTGCAAATGCGCAACCTCTGATGAGTAAGAAATTTAAATTAGTGGGCGCAGGGGAAACAATCTAAATAAAAAGAAATATTTTTATCAATTAAGTTCTCATTGTATATAATTTACAGCGTACATCACTGATTATAAAAAAAAAGAAAAGAAAAAGGTTTATGTGTGACTGAAATTTAAAAAAAATGTACAGATTTGAATACAGTTCTACCTCATGTTGCTTTTGAGATAAAACTGTTTGAAACATACACAGATGGGATAAATCATACAAAAACTCAACCACATAATTACATGTAAAAGCTCAGCAGTTTTTTTTTTTAATTACATTTAATTATAAATGGGTCTTCCGCAAAACCTGAAGAAAGCAGCTTTGTAGTAACAGTGTTCTCTCTCTCTCTCTCTCTCTCTCTCTCTCTCTCTCTCTCTCTCTCTCTCTCTCTCTCTCTCATCAGGTGTAAAACAAAAAAAAAACCTTTTCCCAATTTCTGAATTTTGATTTCTCTACAGATACTAACCAGCCCTAATATTTTATTCCAAACACGCGCTCCAGCCTTATCTTACCCTCATATCAACGAGGCCACGCCCTCTGCCATCACCATCCCTAGCCATTGCATGAACCTTGAAGCATTCTGCGCACTGCCCCTCCCCCAACCAATCATTTGTCCCGTCTGAGCCGAGCTCTCCGATTGTTTTGTATAACTTGTTAAAGTCATTTTTTTCTGCACACAATCTGATGAAGCCACAATAAAGCCACATATTTATATGTTAAATCTATACTTGTGTTGTTTCTTCTTTTAGTCCTGCAGTTATAAAGTTGTGTGCCTGCCTCTTTTTAGACCCTCTCTCTCTCTCTGCCTCTCTATATCTGTCCCTAACATTCTTTCTCTAGTACCTACCTGTCTGTCTGTCCCTCTTTCTTTTTATATTTTCAAGTAACTATTAAAAGGTATGATTGTGAATCTGATCTAAAACCACAATTTAAAAAAAATTGAAAAATAGAAGAAAAGGAAGCAATTCTCTAAAATAAAACTGTCACAACACAATTAAAACAAACTTGTCTTTCATATGGTTGACTAGAAAAGGAGTGAAACATAGTGTGTAACATTCTCATTGATTAACAGAGTCCTAAAAGCACAGACTCTTTGCCTCTGGGCTTACAACACATGAGACATCAAATCCTCTTCAAAATTATATGTGTTAAATCTTTTTCACAGATAATTATGATGAATGTACAAATATCATCTACCTTATTATGTAAGTTTGCATTAAATGCTGTGGAGTTTGTCATGCAAACTGAAATTACAGACAAGAAATTGGGGGAAAATATGAAAAGAAAAGAAAATACATGTTCTGGATATATGTTGATGTTTTTTTTAATTAATAATATTTTTTAAAACATATTTTAAAAGACCTGAAGTATATGAAAACTAAAAAAATTGAAAAAAAAAGAAGCAGCAGCAAAAGCTCAACTTCCATCAAATTTTAAGTCATAAGAGTTGGTAAAAACAGAGTAAAAAAATAGATCACGTATAGAATCTACTTTTTTTTTACATGTATTTTATCCGATTATTTTATATTAGACAGATAGAGAGAAATGTGGTTTAGATATAAACATAAAAAGAGAGGAGAGAGAGAGAGGAAAAAATAAAAAGAGAGAGGGGAAGAAGAAGAAGAAGAAGAGGAGAGAGAGAGAGAGAGAGAGAGAGAGAGAGAGAGAGAGAGAGAGAGAGAGAGAGAGAGAGAGAGAGAGAGAGAGAGTTGAGATATACTGAGAGAAAGATACAATAATGTATATCAATGCTGCCTTCTCAACGATGAGATCACAATCATTAAAAACATTTGGGTGCAGGTTTTGGCAAGTCGAGCTGAAAGGTTTTGTGGGTGATCCTTTCATTAGGGGGAAGCTGTTGAAGCTCTAGCGTGCGCTCTATGTAGTCCACATTTCCCTTCCCATCCACAAGGATGATTGTCGTAGTGCTGTGGAGAGAACCAAATAGTGATAAGAATAACTAACACAGAGAATACAAAAAAACAAAAAAACAAACATGTTAAAGACATTCTAATGCATATGGGGGAAAAATGCCCCTTTTAAACCAATTCGAAAATTGCCTTTAAATATCACAGAAGGTGTATTCTAGGGTGGGGAGAGATAGCTACAGAGAAAGAGAGAGAAAGAGAGGGAGAAATATATATAGAGAGAGAGAAAGAGAGAGAGAGAGACACACACACACAGAAAGAGACACAGAGAGAGGGAGAGAGATAGGTAGTGAGAGATGCATAGAGAGAGAGAGAGAGAGAGAGAGAGAGAGAGAGAGAGAGAGAGAGAGAGAGAGAGAGAGAGAGAGAGAGAGAGAGAGAGAGAGAGAGAGAGAGAGAGAAATAGAGAGAAAGAAAATGGAGGGAGAAAGAAAGAGAGAGAGATGGAGGGAGAGAGAAAGAGAGAGACAGAGAGAGAGAGAGAGAGAGAGAGAGAGAGAGAGAGAGAGAGAGAGAGAGAGAGAGAAATAGAGAGAAAGAAAATGGAGGGAGAAAGAAAGAGAGAGAGATGGAGGGAGAGAGAAAGAGAGAGACAGAGAGAGATAGAGAGAGAGACAGAGAGAGAGACACAGAGAGAGAGAGAGAGAGAGAGAGAGAGAGACTTACCGCGAACCATATCTCTCATTGGGAGAGTAAGTGTTGATGGCCGAGCGACAACTAGCATAGGCTGGGTTTACTCCCCTCAGACTGGCCGCTTTCTCCATCACTGGGTCGGGCAACAACCTAGGAAAAAAATAAACAGGAATCCCAGCAGAATCACTAAGGTGTTCTTTTTGATACTTTTAAAATGTCCAACCTGTTCAAAGTATCTTTATAGCATTGTTTTTTTTTTTTTCAAAAGATGAATAGAATTAGGCCAAAAAGGTTTTCGGACCATATTGCTACCGGTCATTGCCACTGTTCTCGGAATCTCCTGACACCAGCTGATACCCCGGTGCTTTAGAGTTTTAAAAATATTGCTGCATTAATCTCAAACTTTTGCCCAAACCAGACATTTGAAGGTGAGAGGAAAGCCCTGGCGGAGCTGGTTCAAAAAGATGTGGACCCTGACCTCTATACCAGAGAGGACTTGACCTAAACAAAGGGTACCCGAACAGGGATTACAAGAACCGAACACGGTGTCAAATTATTTGGAATACGAGCCAATATCCACGCGACTGCTGTAAGAGGTCAACAGAGTTTCTCTCCTATCCCAAAAAAAAATAGCAAGTGCAATCAAATACCGAGTCATGAATATAACCGGTAGAAAGGAATAATGAGTATTAAAACTTATACTGCAATGAGTCAGCGATCAGTGTGTTGTGTTACTGATTTGATGTGATACGCAAATGTTCGTATCTGCCGAGGTGGGGATGAACAACATTTAACAGAAAAGAACAAATTTTAAAAGCAAAAACAACAACAGCAACAACAATAACAACAACAAAGAATTACTTCACTATATGCGGTGAAAGACGAATTTTTTTTTTTTAATGTATGATGCGAAACACAAACATCAACAGAAAGAGAGAGAGAGAGAGAGAGAGAGAGAGAGAGAGAGAGAGAGAGAGAGAGAGAGAGAGAGAGAGAGAGAGAGAGAGAGAGAGAGAGAGAGAGAGAGAGAGAGAGAGAGAGAGAGAGAAAGAAAGAGAGAGAAAGAGAGAGAGAGGGAGAGAGAGAGAGAGAGAGAGAGAGAGAGAGAGAGAGAGAGAGAGAGAGAGAGAGAGAGAGAGAGAGAGAGAGAGAGAGAGAGAGAGAGAGAGAGAGAGAGAGAGAGAGAGAGAGAGAGAGAGAGAGAGAGAGAGAGAGAGAGAGAGAGAGAGAGGGAGAGAGAGAGAGAGAGAGAGAGAGAGAGAGAGAGAGAGAGAGAGAGAGAGAGAGAGAGAGAGAGAGAGAGAGGATAAATGGGATGAATTTATACGAAGAAAAAAGAAAAGTGAGGAGTGAAAACTGCAGCATCTGAAACAATCAACAGCACCCTAACCTTTTTAAAAATCTTTTCTGTTTTTTTTCTTCATATCTTTTTTTGTTCTTTTTCTTATCTATGGCTTTTCTTATTCCAGATAGTTAACACATAATGACTAGATAGTTAAACTTGGCCACCTAATCTTTGAACCTGTATAGATGTAAAGTATAAACCTAGGCAACACGATAATGGTGCAATGCACAAACCTAGGCAACACGATAATGGTACAATGCACAAACCTAGGCAACACGATAATGGTACAATGCACAAACCTAGGCAACACGATAATGGTACAATGCATAAACCTAGGCAACACGATAATGGTGCAATGCACAAACCTAGACAACATGATAATGGTACAATGCATAAACCTAGGCAACACGATAATGGTGCAATGCACAAACCTAGGCAACACGATAATGTTACAATGCATAAACCTAGGCAACACGATAATGGTACAATGCACAAACCTAGGCAACATGATAATGGTACTGGTACAATGCATAAACCTAGGCAACACGATAATGGTACTGGTACAATGCATAAACCTAGGCAACACGATAATGGTACAATGCACAAACCTAGGCAACATGATAATGGTACTGGTACAATGCATAAACCTAGGCAACATGATAATTTGTCCCATACGTTATTTGCCTTGTCATGAATTCTTCATACTCGATTATTATTCATTCGCAGCAATTAATCTCAGATCTGAAGATCGAGCATAAAAGTTCAACTCTATCCATGTACATGATATCTGGTATAATGCTCCAGACCTTACATCTGAGATAAAAAACACATTTTTATATCCGGTGCATCAGTTTGAATTAATCACGATTAAATTAAATCTTTATCAAACAACGCATTCAAGAGTAGAAAGTTCATGAGACGTATTGATATATATATATATTCATAGGCGTCAGATCTACGCTTATGAATATCATTATATGATGACACTTCATGCATACAAAGCAAACCCAAACAGCAACCGTTTGATGAGGCCTTCAAACAGTGCTGTATGAAATTGATCTGATTTTTGTGTTAGGTAACCCGACCTATCCAAACCATGAGTCGGTAAAGGCTGTCAGTGGGTCTTCACTGATATGTTACTAGAAGAAAACTGAAGCGTATTTTTTTTTTTATATCAAACATTCGACCTGCGTTACTTTTTCACCCAGTGCTGAGAAAGGCATGTTCCACATCAAAATACTAAGCTAATCTGTTGTTAAATACTCAATACCACGGAGGTGCGAAAAAGTGAGCTCTGAGAAGCTACAAATTCCGGCAGTGACCTGTGATAACTTTGTACATTATAATTCTTATAATGAGCATTTCAAATGATCCTGAAATACATTAGGAAATAAATAGCTTGAACATTATTTAATCTTTTTAAAGAATATTTTATAACTCCTTGAGAAGCTTCAAGTCACCTCAGAGTGAATCGTACTTAGCAAATTATGATGGCGTCATGGACAACTGTCAGAAACCTAGAAGACTGTGGACATGATATTAATACTGTCAAACGGTTCGATCGCATCATGAACTAGCAACTCGCAGAGATAATAGCGCAGTCCTTGCTGATGAGCTAAAATTTGTGTAACATGAAGTAGGACTCGAGTGTACTTATTCTAAGGATTGTGTAACACGGTGTAGGACTCGAGTGTACTTATTCTAAAGATTGTGTAACACGGTGTAGGACTCGAGCGAAATTATTTTAAAAATTGTGTAGCAAACATGATCGCCACTTTTCTTTTCAAACTAAGGTAAAAAAAAAGACGCTCCGAGGAAGACATCGCAAACCTTTTAAATGCCATCTTTTCTTGCTCACAAAACTTACGATGACTTTCAAAAATGTGTGCTGGCTTGAACTGATAAGGGTCAAAAGTCAAGCTCTAACTAAATCTATTTACTTCTTTGCCATGAACATAACGCTCTACACACACAAAACGCAATGTTTGTTTCTACTTCTTTTGTTTGTGACTCTAAATTTTATACAATAATGCTCATCTGGCAGTTCCAATTCACGCAAATCTCTGAAAAAAAATATTAGCAATGACGAAATTGTGTTCTTGAAACTATTAGACAATTTTTTCATGTTAACCTGCTCCCACGTCAGCCAAGCCGCATTAGGTCGCAACTACCAAAAACAAACAAACAAACAAACTGTACATGGAAATTTGCCACCCCCGCCGTTTTTTTTTTTCAAACCACCACCCATTTAAAAAAAAAATTGGCGCAATTTTGGAACGTATGTAGTCTAAAGTCATTGAGTTTCTGAAACTCCCTCTAAGGCCTCGATAGATGAGATCCACCCCCAGCACCACACAGCTGAAGCCAAGATTCGAGCGAAGAGTTTCCGCACTGAAAGTCCGACACTCGTCTGCCCGAGCCACCCGACATCAACTCGATAAAACATCAGCTCGGGTTAAAACTTTGGTTGATCAGCTGTTAATTTAAAAACTAACAACAGTACCAGGTACTGGATCATCCAAACCAACGAGGTCAAGGCCTGGTCAAACTTTTGTTTTGAAATAAGAGCAGAAACAAAACACAAGTTTACTTTGGACCACATGTTTGATAGTGGGTATGACAGATCACCCTATACTCGGACATCTACGTGTAAGTGTGTCCACACAAAGATTGACACAGTCCTGGAGATAGACAGATGAATCATTGAATGTGTCAGCAACTGCTATTCGGATGAACTACTATCACTATAATTCATCAAAACCTCGATCGGCTCTATAATTATGTTTAACACAGCTGACAGCTGACGCCGCTTAAAAAAAAATATGCACGTAGCAAGGGCGAAACTTTTTGAAACCCAGATTGTTAGGTTTTAGATTAGATTAGAAATCTGCATAGAAAACTCACAGTATATGTGTAAAATTAAATCTGATATCAATATTTAAAAAAAAAATAGGAAATTATCAAAATCTTTTCCCCTCTCTTTCGTAATTTTTGTTTCCTTTTTATCTTATGGTATTTTACTCTGCTTTTATTGGTTTAGTATTTTCTCTTCCTGATTTTTTAAATTTTCTTGAATGTACAGCAATGATTTTCACTCAGAGAATAAAAAAGAGCAAAAAAAAAAATTAAAAAAAATCGTACACCAGATGATAATAATTATAATGATCAAGTACTTAGACGTTAGACACAGCTAAATTCCCCTGCTTAATACCCTAGATTTATCCCTCAAGGTGGATCGCTTAGAGAGAGCACAGGTCAAGAGCCAACAATCCCGCAATCAAGATGACAAGATACTGTAGCACAAAGCGCAGCAACTGTAACTTTGGACTAAATAAATCCGACTCACGAACACTCATATCTTTGATTTGTTATGGGATAATTTGCACAGATGACATTAGCACCAACTTTGAGCTTATTTCAGTTCTCCATTTATTTTTCATCTATGTAGAAATGACTGTTCGAGCATGAAGGGCGGACAGAAAATTCACTTGACTTCCATCTCTCTTCTCTATTTCAAGCCTTAAAATAAATTTCACCCTTCGCCCTCCTTTTAGCGTATCGGGTCTACTAGACAAGTTTTGTTTATTTTCCCTTAGATGCCGCGACATTCCTGGGTAGTTAGAAATTTTAACGGGGGATTTTCTGGAATATAATGGTATTGCATCTGGCAATGATAAACAGATTCACTGACTTTAAAAACAAGGCAAATGCACCACAAAGAGAATGCCATGTTTTATGTCATAGGAAAGAAAAAAGAAGACAATGTTGAAACAATTAAAGGAATGAACAGAAAATGATGAGCAACAACATTTCAAAGACAGAGAATCTATGTAATGAGTGAGAGGTACAGCACTCCAGAACTGTAAGTAGCATTCATACAAGTTTATGATGCCCAATATATTTGCTGGCTGAAGTAGTTGGAACGGGGACAAATTGTTTGATTGATATTACCTATCCTCTACCGAGTGATCTCAAGTTTTGTCAAGTATGTAGCACGTGGAGACAATTTCACACACTAATTCTTTCACACACTATATTGGCAGGTCCAAACCTTGGCCTTGGTTCCTGTTCATTTATGATTGTGAAAATAAGTCACACATAAATAGGATTAGTGTACCAAAAAAAATATACTTATACCCACCATCTGGATAACAATTTGTATTGATATAAAAAAAAAAGGTTAAAATTGTAGATATTGGCCAACCTCACGTCGTGCTTCACAAGTGGAAGTTTCCCGACGAAATAGAAACTTGTAGTTTAATGGGATTTTAGAATACCACAAAAATGCTTATACCTTGAAAGGTATTTATTTGCAACAAATTAAACCTTCACATTCGTATTCAGCATATCAAATTTATTAAGAAAAACAATTTTAAAGCTTAGTTGAGTTGGGCCGATATTAGCAATAATACAAAAAAAAAAAAAAAAAAACAACCTCGGTACTCTATGTTCATAAAGTCTATTATTTTAGATAGGATGACTTTTCATGTTTTTAAGACTTTAGGCCGAGAGGCGAGAATGAAAAAAATAATTTAACAAGAAGTTTTCTGTCTTTGTTGGCAAAGAAACTACAAACTTTGTTGCACAAAACGTCAAGCAGAACTTATGCAACCCAATAAATATAACTAAAAACCCAGCAAAGTTTGAGCTAAAGATGTTCTACTGAAACTGAAGAGAAAGAGAAGTGATTGTAAGAGAGAGCGAAAGAGCAACTCACGAGGTCCTGTCGGCCATGAGCTCCATCAGATCTCTCACGAGATGCTCCTTGAGGTCTGTGGTGGGATATTGAGACAGGACGTGGCCAAACCTCTCCTTGCCTTTGATCACTTTTTGAAACGGGTATTCCAGGGGCGAGTTGGACACACCAAAGAATGCTACAAATATTAAAAGAAAAAAACAACAACAACAGCATATCAAACACTCGTCTTGTTTGTCATATGTGCATGCGCGCAACCCCCCCCCCCCCACACACACACATATATATATATATATATATATATATATATATCTTCATCTTTTATAGGCGATGAAGTTTACATGTACCAAGCCATATGCTGACAAACAGGTCAAAATAGTCAAAACAACCAATTAACACGGAGCAGTATCAAAGACTTACTATTGGATGGCAAAGTGCGCATGGAGACACATGAATGATAGTCAGCAGCATTTGTGAGATACACGGGCTTGGCTGTCAAGCAGTCTTCTTGTTTTCTAAAATGCAAAAAAGGAAGGATACAGATCAGTTACGATACAAATATTATTCTTGAATTAAACGACAAAACCAATATAGCTTTTGCATTGTATTTGAAGTTGCACGGGATAAAGTAAACATTATAATGTTCAATAAACAATCATATACATACATACATACAAAGATACATATAAATATATATATATATATATATATAAGAGGTATATCTGTGCTTCATTGACTACATCAAAGCATTGAAACGGAGTACGGCATGTTGAGATAATCACATAGCTAACACAATTGAAGACAGATGGAAAAAATTTACGAGTGATTAAAAACATGTACTTGGAGCAGATAGCAACCATGCGAGTTAATGAGGAAATCAGCTCCTTAAAAAAACTAAAGCGTGGTATGAGGCAGGAATGAGTGCTTTCCACAGACCTTTCCTCTCTCTACGGTGAAATGATAATGCGAAACCCAGGATACCCAAGAATTAAAGAAGGAGCGCACAACGTGAACAACTTGACAATTGCAGAAAAAAGAAAGTTGCAACAGTTATTAGACATCGTTGACCAGGAAAGCAGCAAGAAAGGATTGGAATTAAAAAGCAAAAAGACAGAAGCAATGGTTGTCAGTCGAAGCAATGAGTGTCCACATATCAACACCTTTATCGACGGGAAGAAACTCAAGCAAAAGGATCAATTCAAACCCTTGGTTACCTTAATATCAAGTCATAGACGCAGCAACATTGAAATTGCATCGATAACAGCGCAAGCAAAAAAGAGTTTACACAGAATGAAATCAATACTAAAACATAGCCACATCTCGATTCACACGAGAGGAAAAGCCCCGGAGTGCTTTATTGAACCCATTCAGATGTATGGACGCGAGGCATGGACAACTTCAAAACTGGGAGGCAACAGGAATGTGGTTTTTACGGAGAATGCAACGAGTCTCATGGACTGCAAAGAAATCAAACGAAACAGTGTTACGAGAAGCCGACACAAAAAGATCACCCATAAATAAACGTAAACGCCAAGCAACCTTTTTTTGGCCAAGTAATGAGCACGGTACTTGATATATGTATGTATTATTCTTTAAATTTATAAATGTTCTTAAGTCTCTCTTCAGACCTTATGCAGAGACAATACATTGTTTGAAAAAGAAAGAAAGTGAAGAGGATAGGAAAAAAATATGAAAGTCCTAGTCCCGATTCATCTAAAAATTGAGTGAAAGTCAGTCATTTCATTTTTATTGTAAGAATAATTGATAACCTACTTGATTGCGTTTTCAATTGATTTTCGGCCATGTGATGAGAAGAGAGAAACTAGAGCATCTTTTGCTACTGAAATGATTGAAGGAAAAACGCAGCAGGGAAAAACAGCGTGAGAAGATGCTCGATGGACTAACAATGTGGCTTAAAGTAAGACGAGCGACAGAACACTGAAAGCGACGAGGTCTAGAGATGCGTGGAAGGCCATGATCGCCTACCCTAAAGAACACGGCACCTGATTCAGTGATATGCCCTATTATAGTCCGATGCATAGGAGGCTTTAGTTAACCTCCTCACACACTACAAAATTTAATATGAAGAATCTTTATGAACCACAGAAATTATCTGGTCTTGGTTTCGTTTCCCAGATTACGTATGGAAATTACAGAGGACGTGATCCCAACCACCCAACATCTACCGTTTAGCTTGTCATTCTGACCGACCCTCTGTGCCATGACTCGGTGTAGCCGTGTGTGGCGAATGTCACGCCAGGATATTTGCCTCTGGCTCGCTCGCCTGTCTCATCTCAGGGGTTTTGACCGAGGCTAATTAATGTGCAACTCTACCATACCTAGAGGTACGGCATCCTCATTATTCAGTAGATTTAAATACATTTCATATCTACCATAGATAGGTGATCCCACGCGGCGATTGTTATAACTACTATAAGTTCTAACCTCTAATTTCTTTCAGTCCCGATCGCAAGCTAATCACACTACAGTTTGGGACTTAAACACTGAAATTAAATTAAGGTGAATTGCTTTTTATGCTATCTAAACACACGCAGAGCACTTTTGTACGAAGAGTCAGTGTTACATGCTTGGGAGATATTATAGGTAAGTGCAAAGCTATCAAATCATGGACAAAATAAGTCAAATTGTGACGACAGTTGCGTAGGATTACTCCACAAACAACGAGCCTGGTATTTAACTGGGGATAGCAAGAGCTGCAGCCTGTAAGGCGTGGTATTGTTTTGTGGGTCCGACCACAAAATAGGGAACGTTTCCTCATTAACCACTGGGTCAGACTGTCTGCTGTAATGGATGGAGAATTTTTATGTTATGACTGTGAATCCGTCACGACAAACCGGTGTCATGTTTTAAACAAGCCGTAAAAAATTTTAAAAATTTTATCCAACATCTGTGTTCTTTCGGCTCTATGTGTAAACTGGTAGAAGCGAATACATTGGTTTTTCGCTTTTTAGTACAGGGGCTGAAAACTTCTTATCTGCAGAGTTTGATGATGGATAGAGCTACTACCTTTAGCCTATTTGCAGCCAGCAACTGTTAGATTTGCATGATATGAAGGCTGCTCGTGTTTCACACACCAATATATCCTTGTGCCACTCAGAGGTCACTGATCTGAAAGATCATCCGACTCTATTATCATACTAGGCAACCACCGATTGGAGCTCTCGCTCTCTTTACCGACAAAGAAACATTGTGGGAAGAAGCATGACTTGGCATGTTTTATAGTTTATCAGAGTATAGTGCCGACCCAATCGATAACATTTGCTTTTCATTGTTTTCCCTTGGGGCAATAGGATTAAGAAAGGAACAATTTACCCTGAACTATGAATATTTCTTTTATTATTATTATTATTATTATTATTATTATTATTATTATTATTATTATTATTATTATTATTATTCCCAAACGAGGAAAAGGATAGTTACGCGCTGCGCCAGTTCTTCACGCCCACAATCCGGCACCGGTAAGGGACGGGCAGTTCTAGCTTCTCCTAACAGGAAAGCGATTAGTAGATGGTTTCACAATAATTATTGTGATGCGGCAACTCTTATCAAATCAAGGGTTTTTTTTTTCAAACCTAATCAATGCATGAAGCAAATCTCAGTCGGTCATGGTAATGTTGAGAAAATGGGAGTCCAACTCATCTGCGATGTTTCAAAAAGAAAAAAATTAAATAAAAAAAAAATTGGCAAGCGTCAATGTAGGGTGTTATTTCGTAACTTTGCTCTTTTGACCAACATCGCTCTGATAAGTTTCCATATCATCAGAAATCGGCATTTATTCATGAAACTGTTTCACTTTCTGCGCTCCACTAATTTTCCTCCAAAGGAAAGAAACAGGAAGAATAAAAATTGAATAGATGTCAGGATAAAATTACACTGAAAACCCGTTGTTTGTTCTTTATTGCACCATGACTCAGCAGAGTGTCACTACACTCACTACACAATGTTTAGTGCAGTTAAATAGATTTTTTTTTTTCGTGTTAAAAAATCCCACACTGACTTGCCTTTTTTACTTTATAAAATCGAAAAATGTGGGGAATAAAAATTAATGTCCTTTAGCGTAATGGTAAGGTCATAGCTTTATGAAGATAACAAAGAAAACATCAATAAGGGGCAAAGGGTGGGATCCATATTTTTTTTTTTCTTAGAAATCCAGGGAGAGGCTTGTTTTCACGAGAATATCCAGCGAATGAGAGAGTTTACAGCCACGGCTTTGTGTTCATATGCTTTCTTGGAACCATGAATCATCAGAGCGAAGGGCTAAATACACGGATCCAAATATGTATACATGTCCTTATCACACAGATGTGACCCTGACGGAAAGAACCATTACTTAACTCAAGTAACCATCGATTCATGTGGATATCTCCAGGTTAATTCGTATTATAAAGTTCATGAGGAAAATAAAGTTAAAAGAACGCGCCTCTCCCCATTTCCTCTTTCCAGTGAGCTTTTACTAAAAGAGTAATAAAGTCTATTTGCTAACATACTCTTGTGAAAGAGAAAGTCAGTCATGCCTTTTCTATCTTCTTAGAGCAAAAAGCATGGGTAAAAAAAAATCATCATTCAAAGTTGTAGAACGAGAATTCTTCATTTCGAATGCACATATAAAGAAAAGATGAAAATTAAATTACATTTCTTATTAACTTACTAAGTTACATGTGATAAAAAAAAAGTTTCCCAATGGTACAATTTTGGATTTCAATTTATCATAATGAGAAACAAAATAAACTCAATGAAGGACTTCATCCTTTCAGAAAACATTGTTTCCACTCACCCAAGGTCAAAGAGAAGCAAATTAAAACCGTTGTAGTCATTCCTCTCTTTCAGCATACTGGCAGCATACTCGTCCATGTCCCATCCTTGGGAAAGGTAATTAGAAACAAGGAAACCTGTGCGAACATAAGGCAAGACTCTGATCAATTTATGAATAAAATAAATACTATAAATATGAAAAATCACCTGTAGATATTCTTTGATAAATACTGCTTCAAGACAGAGACATTTTTTGTTTCTTAAATTAATAATGTTAAATGTTACAAACACATCTGCTGAAACCATTTTACATTTACAACACCCATTGTCCTTCCTCCACGCCAATCCCCCATCAAGCCAAAAAATATAGTAGATAGATGGATGTTATTTATAAAATAACTCACATGTAGCAAACTACCACATCATCAACAAAAATTATACTCGAAACAATGAGAAACATTTAACACTTAAAATAGAGATAAGCAAAGCACCAGATGCCGGAAGTCATTTGAAATACCAAAAAAGTGGTTAGTTCAAAGCTTAATTCATTAGTTTCAACTTAAACATGTATGACTTTTCTTAAGTCAAAGGCCTCGTTGGCAAAAGCAGTATCTCAGTCCAAAAAAAAACAAAAAAAAAAAACTGGAAATATCTTGATCTTATAGCTATGAATTAGTTTGATATCTGAATGAGGAAAGGAAATATTTTTTAAGAGCCTTTTCAAACTACTCAAAATCATGAATAGTTGATCCAGCTGAAAGTGGATTTGAATTATGAACCTTATGATACCAATATCAAGTACATACCACAGATCATGACACCACAATGCAAAAGAAACAAAAAGAACACAGTATACTTGATATGATAAAATACTCACCCCTTCCTTTTTTAGAAAGATCCACTTGACCAAGTATATTAAGTAAAACCCCGATCTTTCCTGCTTTATTCATCCCCAACCAAGTACCCCCTTCCTTTCCCTTGTGCATATCTAACCCTGAAAAATGAGCAAAGAAGCAAAATATTCGTTGAGGGAACCAGATGTAAATAGGCAGAACCAGAGCTTTATTGGCTCGTAATAGAAAAAAAGTTGATGTTGACCGTGTATAAGCCCTTGAAAGAAAACGAATTGAGTTATCACATAAAAATAAAATTAAAGTAGGGGTATTTTCTGTATTGAATATTGAAAAGATGCAGATTGAGGAGTACATTTTTCTGAAGAGAAACAGAAACTAGATGTGCTGCATATTACTGTAACCCTTTTCTATACATTTCTGACAAAATGAGTCTAATCTACAAAAAAAATCTTAGGGGCTGGATATATTATAGGAGCTGACATCTATCCCAGCCTCTGTAGTTATCAAAATTGTGTTTAATCTTCTCTAAGCTCTCTCAGAGACTTAAGTTATACCATAAGATTCCAGTCTTTGTGTCCAGCTGTTTTAACATAACTTTTTGCTCTTTTCTTAAAGCTGAAAATTCCACCCATGGTCAAATTGTGAGTCACTCTGAGACTCAGAACTATCAAAATGTCTTCTAGGATTACCTTGAAGGTGAAAAATATGATTTTAGATGGCCAATTAAAATTTTGATCGCTTATTTAAAAATAAATGACTCTTGTCCATTTAAATGTTTTAAGACCAATAAAATGTTGACATTAGTCCATAAAAATTGACAGCGACAAACAAGTATTAAATCTTGTTATCTTATTCAACAGGACTCTTAAAAAGATGACCTAGATGATTCTCTATCTGTCAAGTTCTCTCAGTCTCAGCCATGCACACAGGGAATAAACACCCTGACACAACCGAGAGACTGCAGGCTGGTGTTTTGGTTATACCGTTAGGACTTTGACTTTGTCTTATGGTATTTTAATGTATACACAGAGCAAAATCTCATCTACCACACTCTCACCTTTCGAGCATTTGAATATCATAGACCATCTTTTGAAAGGAAAAATGTTGTTTGCAAGATAAGATAGGGGATTTGTCACATTTTCACCTTGTTACCTGTACAAAAGTATAGCCCCTCATTAAGGTAAATAACAAATAAAAATATTGCAGCACTATAATCTCTATTGTATTGAGGTCTCCAAAACACTTCTGAGTAGTATGCAACGTTTTTAGCAATAAATAATTTTCTGGCAATGAAAAAAATTGTCTAAAAAAAATCGCAACTGGAAAGTATAAATGAAAAAATTATATTTTTGTAATGAGATACATCCAAATTTAGTCAAAATCATGCATAAAGCCTCAAATTGAAGATGAAACTATCAGCAGACATTACTGCTATGGTGTTCATAAATTTATGTAACATGTCAAAAATGGGAATAAACATAGTACTACTGTATGTTGAGCCAGTTGTTTGAACAAATATGAAAAAGTCCAATGTTTAGCTTTGATTTCAAGAGCACTGATATCCCAGATTTTCCCAAGTTAAGGGAGAAGTGTTTACTATAATATTGTCTCCTGTACAGTTTCTGACGCCTAATGTCTATTCATTGAACATAAAAAGTGGGCCCCACTGTCTGTTTGTACGCAGTCTGAATGAAAGGATTTATAAATCTTAGAACAACTGTAAGAAGACAGGATACATTTACATTACCCTTCATTCCATCAAATAACCAGGAAAGATGGCTCCATAAAGGTCTTTTGATTGTGTAAAAAAAAAATAGTTTCCAGATAAAAAAGACCAGTTGTATTTAAAGAAACAAAAACCAATAGCAAACTGGATCCTCATTCTAGGTCGCTTGTTGTCCATTCATTAAATCTGCATTAAGTAGGCCTACACTGTACTGTACAGTATCTGGAAACTACACAAAGGTAATTAAATGATCAACCTATTTTAATAGTAAAAATTGAAAAAAAAATATTTCCACAAACGCAGTAAACTGACCACTGATACAGTTCATCTGGGGCCCCCAAAAGTCTGCATCCTTTGTTGGTCGTGTCCATTCTTCATCTCGATTGTTTACGAGGACCAGTTGGTAACTGTTTGGGTCTGGAATTTCGCTCTGACAGAAATACACAATGCACATAATGCTTTGCTATGATGAGAATATAGATCTAGATCTAAAGTTTAAATATCCACACATAAAAACCTTCAAACAAGATGTAAAGAATCAGTACCTGTTGTCTGATCTATCAGTTTATATCGATCTAGATCTAGGTTACTACACGTAAAAACTTCTGGAGTCTGGATATAGCCTTACTGGTTATTTTTATTTCTATTCTAGTTTTCTACCCTATCTCCTTTCCTCTCTTGCACACTGAATGATGTTCTTGTTTATTATTCATGATTCCCGAAAATCATTTCTCTGCGAATTCATTTTCAGTTTCGGAAAACAACTCGTAAAAAACCTGTTCTGCTCGAAAAGAAAGACCGTTAGTCCCTAGATTGTAACCTCAGTGGATCTAAATCAGGTGCTGAGCTTTAGACGTTTACCTACTTTTCCTTTTGGTTCTGTTGTCATAGGAAAGGTCACGGAAAAGGTCATTTTTTAATAGAAGATTTTCAGTCTAACTGAATTAAAATAATTGTTTTAAAATTATCTCTAATTTTTTTAAAGATATAAGTTTCATGATGAATTCCTTTAAAACAAAAATCATCAAATATTTTTTTTTGGGAAAACGATATGTTTTCATCCAATCCACATTTTGTGAAATCACCGGCGATTGATTTGTGTTCTCTTCCGGTAAACGTCCAAACAAACAAAGTTTGACTGTGGAAAGCTCTATTTGTAGAAAAGCAGAATAATTTGTATCTAGCTTAGTGACGTGTTTGTAAAGGTAAGATGAGAGTCTAAATTTAAAGGCCGTTTTATTCCATAAGAGTTTTTTCTTTTTTAAGTTGTAAGGATTCTAAGCTGTAGCTCAGTGCATTTTTAAATGTACTGGACATGTCACAGCAGGCTAGATCTAGATTAGATTCTATATCTAATTTGCAGTAAACTGAGTGAAAGTTGAACATTAGCGACGAAATTCTAAGTTATAGATCTACACAGTAGGTCTTAATCGAGATGCAACACTCAAATCTATCAAATGTACATTTTAAGACGATAATTATGATTTTATACTAGATCTACTAGAATCTAGATCTATCTAGCCTTTAACTTTTAAAAGTTCTCAAAGACGAGTAGGCCCATTAGGCTCTTCTTTAACCAGTCTCAGTCTAGATCTCTAGATTTTTTTCTGAAACAGTGCTCAAAGATTTCTGAATCTGATGATATTTAAATCTAGACCTACATCTAGATTTATAGATCATCATCTGATTTATAAATTTCACTTTGAACAGCTCAAGTTAATTGCTAGACCCTATAAATAACAGCAGTGAAAATGTTAATAAGTTTCTGTTATAAATATATTCTTTACTCTACTGCTGAGAAATTTTACCTTTATTTTGAAATTTTATAATTTTAACCAACAACCAACAACAGTTAAATGACTCCTTCACAGTCTTGTTTGCTATCATTTTTGGTATTCAATTCAAGCTTACATAAATTTGGGAATGAGACTTCTAAAATGATGCTTCTAAACCACTTTAAATTGATGTTTATAACCTGTCCTAGCAGAAAATCATTGCTGCATATGGCAAATTAAATCAATGGGGCTCCACCTCGTCAGCAAGAAAATCCAAATTTTACCATTTTACTTGAAATAAAACAAAAATAATGATTTTTTATCATTAGACTGAGGATTTTCTTTCTTATCTATGTATTCACCAGATCTAGGTCCAGAAGTTTGAGCCAAGGAAAATTAATTTGTTCCTAAGATACTACCAGAACGTCATCAGACGTTCTTTACAACTGCAAAAAAAATGCTTAGACATCTATATCTTTTACATTTTAACTTTAAGCAGATCCCTGGTCTTTTAATTCTTTTACAACAGAAAAAGAACTTTCCTGTTGCTGTCCACTTATTTCTATTCTATATTGTCTTAATAGAGAAAAACACCTGCTCAGCCTGTCACTGCTAACCAGAGAGATTCATTTCTTCAATTGACTCCAGAAAATGGGGACGTACTATAAATAGTTTACTGCACATTGTGCTTTATCTATTTGTTTGCACAGGCTGCAGGCTTTATCTAAACCAGGATGTAGATAATCTAGATTGAGCTAGACTAGAACCAGACCTATATGTAGTTCAAATCTTGATTTAGATCTCTAGATAAAAATCAAAACGGGAATAACTACAGAACTTATTTATAAATGCAGTCAAGTGTACTTTTCTACACTCACTATCACGGTCTTTAGCCAATAAATTAAATTGTGTTGTAAACAATGTTCTAAACTACTTTTTTTTATAACGTATCTAAAAATGTTTCAGCAATTTTAAAACTTATAAAAAAAGGAGGGACATCATAAATTAGTGATAAATATAAAATCCTTAATGGTTGTAAAACATTTTTTAAATTGCATATTAATTATTAGAAAAAAAGCAAAACAAAACAAAAAAGAGCCTGATGAACAGATATCTTTGTTGGGATGTAACTTTTGTGAGATTTAATTGCATGCTGACTTCCCTGGAAATAAACTGTTTTTTTAGCTGAGAAACTGACTTATATTGATGCAGTCATTTTAAAAAGAAAAAAGAAAAATCAGATAACTTTCTTTTTTTGCATAGTTAGGCAGCCAGTTGAGATGAAAAAAAACTTTCAAACATATTTCTCTTTGTACTGAGGGTAAAAAAAGCTTTGCGAAATTAGGATATTTCCATTAAAAATTTGTAAAAAATTTCATTAAAATACATAGATGTAATCGATAAAAAAATGTGGCTGCATATTTTTTTGCTATCTTATGACATTTTCGCCATTTTCTGTGCCAATTTTTGATGTTTTAACCAACAATTTTTGGCAGCTGGAGCAAGCTGACTTCTTTTCACTTCATTCAAAGTTTCATAAATTCTTGGTGTCACTCTTTTAATATCTGTAAGAATTGAACAAAACAAATCTTCAGTAAATTATTTATACAACTTCTTACTTTAAATAGTTGATGCAAAGACAGGCATTAACAGGACCTTGATAGTTTTTCTCTAAATTAATTCAAATAATATTCATATTTAATATGTATATTTTTAAAAAATTTTTAAAATTTAAAGGTCTCTTTTACATTGGAAACATATATATTGATATCTGAAATTGTTGTATTGGCAGTGGTAGCAGCAGTAGTTTTAATCGAAACAGGAATGGATAAATTATTTTTTAAAAGTAGAAAATAGCAATCATTAGTATTAATAGTAACAAGAGCATTCATAACTTTTTGTACCAATAGCAGCATTAGTAATGTAATGTTGCAGTTTTAAGTGGCACTTGCAGAATGTCCGTATTGTAGTTTTTTGAATAGTGTTACCGTAATAGTAGAAAAAATTCTCAAATAGTAGCTGTTTCAATAGTATTATTTCGTTGTCAGAATTGGTCACAATTAATGATAGTATGGTTTTTAAAACAAAGTGCAGTAAGTCCAAATCAAGTCTTTCACCAAAGATGAACACAATAAAGCCAAACTGGATTAATTCTTTTCTTATTTCACATCCTTGCAAAAGCTACATTTTTTATGTGTGTGCTTCTCATTAAATTTGGCTGTGTATCTAATTTTTCTTTTAAAATATTTTCAATACTTAAACTAAAACAAGGTCTTAACTTGTGATATACTATTTCTAAAGGACATAAATTGTGGCTGAAGTGGCCTTGATAATAAAACATAAACACTGATGATGAAGTTTAAAAGGAGAAATTATTTCAAATGGCAGTTGTGAATTTATTCATTCTGGTTATTTAGAATGGTCATATTGAAGGTAATATTAATGTCAGTGAGCATCAATATAATATTAATTGTCATGATCACTTTTGATACATTTAAATTTCTTTTAGTTTTAATTTTACAGTAAAGCAGCTAAATATGAAAACTATGAAAAATACTAAAAACTAGAAGAATTGTTCTGAAATACTATTGTGACATTTTGATCATGATACTTTTACCTGGGTCTTGAATTCTATTTCTTGAGTGATATAGACATTAAGACTGTCTAGGACTTTCTATGCTTGATGTTTAGTTACTCAGATTTTTTTCACCTCTCTTATTTTGCGATATATTCATAGATTTATAAAGATTAAAAAAAAGTAGTGTTCCTCCAAATACAAAATTTTTGTATGTAATAAATATAATCCATCTGCTCTGTTGTTTCCTATCTTGCTTTAAGTCAAGATAAATGTTAGGGCATATGTTTCACCACAGGCAGTTTAAAATGAGTTGATTTAAAATAAAAGAGTGGTTTTTGACTAAAAACTAAAATAGATAGAATCACAAAACTCTCTAATCTATGGGTCCTTTGCTTTTTTTTGAAACCTTAAAATTGCATCACTTTAACATTTTATCTCAGCCCTCAGTTAGCTTTTAAAATCAGAGCTGCCACTCTTCTGAGGTGGTTTTCTGCGGTGGCCGCCGTTGTTCCGATGCTTCAGGCCAATGGAGGCCGCATTTTTCCCCCTCCGTCCGCTATCAAAAGCACCCAGCGAACCGCAGGTCTGCTAGCTAAGAGCCAAGAGAGCCCAACTCACTGCCCTGAGAGTAACCAAACATAATTACACTTTTTCCACAACTTCTTTTGTGACACCAATAGTTAACTCATTTCTATCAGTATTTAGGTATTGAAATAAATATCTGTAACAAAGATATTACATTAAGCCTAAGACATGAGATTTTTTATCTACTGTCTCTATCATTATAGTTGTTAGTGTAAAATTTTGACATTCTTGCCCGTCACGAAAAATTTTCAGATGTTTTTTTCAAAGTTGAGTGGCAGGCCTGTAAAACTTATCTGGTTAAAAATGCACTATTTCATGTATTGTACTGAAACAATAATTTTCCTGATTCATATATGAATTTTATGTGTTGTAACGAATAGAAACCTATTAAAATTACAACCATGTGAAAACAGAAATTGTCCTTTATTATTTAATATGTTCCAGTGGAGATTGACAAAAATACAGTTTTGAACTCCTATTTACTCTGAAAAATCTGTTGGATTCATTGATTCAGCATGGGTCAAATGTTAATGATTGTTTTACACTATGATGTTTCTATGTAACATTTTTTTCCATTCACATAACAACATCGAATTTACTGTATAATTTAAAGGTAAAAATGGACTCTGGAGATGGAGGTGCAGAGGAAGACAGTAGGGAAACACACTCAGGTGGTGGTGAACAAGAACCTAAGACTGAAACTCTTACCACTGGGAAAGCACAAGAAGGGTTAGAAGAAACACTTACCACCAACATTGAAGGAGCTGAGGTGTCTGAACCTCAGTCAGATCTACAGCTGAATAACAGAGAGAGCATGCAGCCTGCTGGATTGGAGCAAAATGATATTGCAGATGGCAACCTTAGTAGAGTCTCAGATGACAAGGATGGAGACCGCTGTGAGAAACAGCAAGAAGAAAGCGTTGGCAATGGTGCTCAGAAAAATGACGACAGTGTCATTGTTGCCTGCTCTGTTGAAAGTGACAGCTCAATCCAAGTAGGTCAAACAAAGATGCAAGAATCACCGAGACACACGGATGAAGAAAAAGACCATGTGGTAGGTCTAGGCTCTCTGTCAACAGAGAAAAATGAGTCTTTGAAAACAGATGTAGTCAATGAAGGCAAGGACTCCAGTGCACTTTTTGGAATACAAGAATGCTCAGATGTTACTGATGATTCCCAGGGCATGAGTTATGGGAATTCTCCCCCTGAGAATGAAAGTTCTTTACATGTTGGAGGAAATGGTGTGTATTTCAAACACGGCCCTAATTAAACAATTATCTTTTTTTCTTATGATGAGAGTCTTTTGATATGAGGAGAACGGTCAATAATCTAACTAACAAGCTGGCCTTACGCTATGCACTATGAGTATTAGCTTTTAAGCGACAATTTCAGCAAGTTCTGTCTGTTATTATTTTTTGTATTATTTTAAGTTTGATAGAAATTAATTTGACCAGAGTAAATGATTTTTTCATCTCAATTTATGAGGCATTTTTTAATATTTTTTTATTACTGCCACTTCACAGAGTATGCATGGGAACAAAATCATTGAGTTAGAAATATTAGTGTGAAATAACATATATTCCTCAAAATCAGGAACTTGTGAAACTCACATGTTTTCTTCCCTTGCTGCTTCTTTCTTTCTTTCCCTTTTTAAACTCTATTGGCATCTTTTCATCAAGCTATGAGTTGTAACTCATTTGTCAAACAATATTTTTGTCATCCTTGTGAAAACATCACACTTTACTTTTTTCTTGGAGATGAATAATCAAAGTTCTATCGAATGAATGTCTTTTTTTTTTATAGAGGAGGGGATGATTGCTTTAATGCATTACTCATTTATGCTAAATACTTTTAAATTTTTGTCTTCCTCAATTAGAGAAATCAGGAGAAGAAAAAGAAGATAAAGAAGGAGATGGAAATATCAAGGAGGCAGAGCAAATGTCCCAAATGGAAGATGATATCACAGACAGGAATTTCCAACTAGCTCCAGGCTCAGTTCCCTCTGAAGAGCAAGCAACTAAGGACTCAGTTAGTGTGGATCACCAATTAGACAATCAGTTCGTTACTCTTCCTGTCTTAGAGGATCAGGTGAATCATTTTGGTCCTGACTCAGAGAAACAGAAGGAAAATGGCGACCAGCCAGATGAAGGAGATCTGTGTGTCACACCCTCAACGTTAGGAGGGGAGATAGATGATTTTTTTGCCTCATCCACTGGGGCAGGAAATTACCTCAGCCCTGGTGAAGATGTTTCAGGCTCCAACAAAGAAGACAAAGGAGGGGCAAAGAGTGCTGAGAGTCCACAAGCTGGATTTTTTCCTGCTCTAGATAATGTAGATCTTGAGACAGATGAGGAGCTTCTTGATGGAGAGAAGGGGGAAGACAAGACAGAGAACAAAGAAGAGGTAAAGGAAGAACCAGGACATGAAACTAAGACCACTAACATTAGTAACAATGATTTTGAAAACAAGCAGCAGGCAGGTTATCCTGCGGATAAAGAAGCCAGAGGTGAGTATTTGTGGAATTTCTTGATTTGAGACCTTTTGACTTGGAGATTTACAGTTACATTTAATGAAAAGTGCTAGTGTAGAAATTCTATTCTTTTTTTGATATTCATCATTTCAAGTCACTATGAGAATTTTTTTCTGCAAAGCCCTACTATAGCAGTAATATTATGTTCAAATCAATTTTGAGTTTTTTTGTTTTTTTTTTAGATTTTATCATGGGCCAGTCCAGTTGACTTCATTTTCTATTTCATTATGAGGAATTTAACAAGTAAAAATTGTGTAAAGTGATTAATATAACAATCAGAAATTTTACTCAATTCACTGAAGTATATCACTCCTAGACATATGTTATGTGTTTTTTTTTTTACACGACATAATGTTCAGAGCGGAATTTTGCCTTTACAATTTTTTTTTTTTTAATTAATCATCTGCAATTATTCCAGTTTAAAAGCTTAGAGATAAAACAATATTGCTCTATTCCCCAGCACATATTGAAAATTATTATATGCACCCCCTAGACTATTTAACTCATAGTAGTTTTTTTTCCTTGATTGAACTTTTATTAGCTAACTAGAGTTTATATGATAACAAAACTAACAGAGTGTTTGCTAGTTTTCTAATTATTTTTTATTCACATCTTTATGGTGATAAAAAATTGTGGATGAACTTCTGTTTAGATATAGAACTAGATGTGTAAATTCATTGACAATTCATTGTTTGCACCATACATCTTGATTTCTTGTTTCTTATTCTTTTCTATGCCAGCTGCTTCCAATGAACAAAATACCCTGTTCAACCAAAAAACAAAATAAAAACTAGTTGCATGCGAGATTGCTTGTATATACAAAAATGCCTGTTGGCACAGACTCCTTCAATACTTTATTTAAAAAGTTAGTACAGATAGATGCTATCTTTGTTACATCTTCCTTTGTCAGCTGATCATCTGAGGAATAAAAATACTCTTATTTTGAAATTGAAAGGCTAATCTCATACTCGTGATAGAGTATTTCATATCGGATAAAGAAAAATGATTATAATGTCACCCTTCAGGAATGAGCCTTAAATTATTTAGACATTAGCATATAACTCTATTAATAAAGCTTAATGAAGCAGTCTTCTTCCCTTATATAAGGCTTTGTCATTTATTGCTTGCACTCTACATAAAAGCGAAGCAAACACATTTGTGCAACTAGTTTAGATAGAGAAAGCTTTTGGTTGATAATTTAATTATATGGCTGTATTGTGTCAAAACATATATGGTTAGCTGTAAGTCAATCTGAGAGAAATGGTTTGCAAAAACACACCCAGCTTTACCCATTGCATGCCTCCACCCATTTCTTCATTGTATTGAAAGCTATGGAGTTGTGTAAAAGTGTGGGCCGACTTTAAACCTTTGAACTTGATGGTGCTTGGGTGTTTAAGAAAATATTCACCCTTTATCTGTCATGACCAGCAGGGCGTAGACATTGCGTGTGACAAGACCTTGCCTAAATGCTTCATCTCCACAGGCATGAGAGAAGACAGACCTACCACACCTATGACATCTCCTATATTTTGCCAGGACAACTACCAGGTGTGTCGTGAGGTGGGCTGCTGTCTCTTAATATTTTTTTTTTTATTTTTTAGATATTTTACCTCTGCCTCTTTTGTATGTCAGTCTTGTAAGAATTGTTGATCCTCTTTCCCTCCTGTCCTACACATGCAGGTAGTCATAACTTGTAACTTGAAGGTTTGAATGGCGCTATATTTTTTCCTAAGATCAAAATGAGGAAGCTTTAAAAGTCTTAGAGGACATAACCTGTTAGTAACACTGTTTTCAACAAATCTCATAGCAAACTTTGGAAAATATTAAACTGGAGAAAGATATCACAAGTTAAAATAAAAATGTCATACCGGACTTCCAACTGGAATATATCTTTCCTATTGTCTTATACATTGCAATGTATTTACAAATTTTACTTGTTTCAGTGCTGATAAAATTTGGAACCTAAAGGGAATTTTTTTTTCCTCTGAGCAAACATTTATTGAAAACCATTCTTTTTCCAAACCGAAAAAAAAAGGGTTCTCAGGTTTTCGTATAAAAAAAATGTTGGACGGTTTAGATAATTTTCATTGCCAATTATTTTAAAACAGTTCAGTTACTGAGTTAGTACTTAGTATTATTAGAGAAATGCTAATAACCTGTGGTCTTTTTGATTTTGTTAAGCAAGGTGCAGTTTTTCCTGCTATTTCCTTTTTCAGCTGCAGCCAGGCATCAAGGAGTGCTTGATTCTGGAGACTGGTGAGCAGTTTATTTGTGTGAACCCTCCTCATGAGGAGCATGGAGGTTTGCCTCCGAGGAGTGAGGCAGAAAAATCAGTCTATTTAGTAAAGCACAGCGAAGATATGGAGAGCAAGGGAAGAAATCTTAGATTTGACTCCCCACCACTCGTAACAGACAATGGTTTAACACCTCAAGTATACAGAACTACACACCCAACAATGCTCAAAATAGACAATGTTCTTAGCCCTTCTGAGGCATTTGCTTATGTTTCATTCGATGATGGTGACAGTGGTGAGAGCAAGGGCATTCCAGATCAGAACTTCACAGAGGGACCCTCTCAGAGGAAGTTTTTAAATGGCATGCAACAAGGTTATATCACTCGCAATGGAATTCCAATAATCATGGATGATGCAGAAGAAGAGGTCAAAAGAACAAATCCGTCTAAGGAGAGGCCATTTAACCTCAGTGATCTGGGAGGTCAAAGAAATACAAATAGAAATACAAATTCAAATAATGTCTTCTCTTTTAAACAAGGAGATTTGGATATACACCCTTCAGGGTACCACAGTGAGTTTGAGTCATCAGATATCTTGAGTAGTAGTGGTAGGCAAAGATACAAAGAGGTGGAAGAGGACAGTGGTGAGGATTTCTTCTTGTGGGAAAGAAAGAGTAAGTATGGAAGAAAGCATTCATTCTTTGAAAGAAAAAAGTGCAGGATTGACATCTTATGCTATAATGTGCACTTTTTTTTTATTAAGTGGGATTAAAGTGGACCAAAATCCCCAAAATCTTCATATTGAATTGTCAAAAAATACTCCATGCAGCCCTTATCGTGAAGGATTAGATAACTTCCTTTGGTTATTAGAAAAGCCTAATTTCGCTTCCATTGTCCATTAATGGCTTCAGCTAAATTCTATGCTTTTTCTTTTTACCAGAATTCATTTTGATTACCCTCTTCAGCTCATTTTGCTTTTGGTTCAACATAACTTATTTTTTTTTCAAATAGTTTTATAACCAAAAAAATTAACTTATACAATTTTAAGATTTTTTTTAACCAACAGTCAAGACTTCTCTAAGCCTTCCCATTTGTCTTAGATGTCAAATTTGTTATTAGCTGACAGTTGAAATATTGAACAAACATTAGTTGATAGAGCCATCAAACTGTTCTCTCAGTAAACTATCTAGGCTACTGCAAAATTTCTTTAAACAATTTATTAGAAGTTTTAGCTCTGAAAGTGAGACACATTCAACTGAAATTCAATATATCAGTAGCATTCTCCTGTTTGAGAGAAAAACTAAAGTGAAACAAAAAATCTTTTTTACTGTATTCTTCATTTCTTGACCTGCTTCACCTTCACAAAAATTAAAGCCAAGTTTCTATTATTTACAGATAGATAGTGTGCAGGACTATGATAGAGGTTTGCCATGAAGGTCACCATCTTCAATTACAAAACAGTTATGTAGAGTTAGACACATATGAATTAAAAATGTGTTAAAAATTATTACTTTATCCCTATCAATGAACAATGTATTAAAAAGTATTACTATAACTTTACTAATACAAAAGCAGTCTTATCAAACTTAATTAATATTAGGTGAGAATAAATTCAAATAAGGGATAATGATAATCCTAATTATATTATTAAGGTTTGGCATATGTGTGCATGCTGATAATCTTAATATCTATGAAACAAATTCCATGTTTGGTTAGATTCACACTATTTAATCACAACATTATTGCAGTATTGAAAGCTTATCTTAGTCAATTTGAATTTGTAGGGCTTATATCGAAACCTCATGACAAATTGATAGCCTTTAGGTCATTGATTCTTTTGCTTAAGTATGATAGTTCTAAACCATTATTATCTTTTTTTTTTTTTTCAAATAATTTTTTAGCTAGATATGCTTTATTTCATTTACAATTTATCTTATCCCTCCTTCTGCTTGTTTACCATTCACTTTTTATTTAGAAAAGAATTTTTTTAATGAATTTCAGTTCTTCATTTAACAAAAAACCTACTGTGTGCCCACTTCATGAATGGTTGTGTGACAAGCCCATGCATCTTACTTTTCTTTTCATTTTAATGCACTGGTTATAAAAAGATGATGTGTTTAACACCTTCTAATGAGAAAAAAACATTTGTAAGTATTTATTTAAATAAATCATTGGCTTCTTCAGGTCAATTATGGAGATTCAAATGTATATCTTAGTTGTGTCTGTGATTATTTTTTTTTATATCAAATGGAAAAGTCTTTTTCACCAAAGCATTTTTGTGCTGTTCTGATTCCCAGCAGAAGAGACAGCAAGAAAGATGGGGGAGGATGAATCTGAAGAGTAAGTTTTCATTGAATCTGATCAACTTTCAGAGATGTAAGATTGAATTTGTTGAGGCATTTGAAGTTGCACTACTAACGACTAAACAAGAACAATAAAGCTGACCTGAAGCTCTGTAAAGTAATATTTTACTGTTGACGAGGTTTTTCAAGAAAAGAAGCAACAGGTGCATGTATTTGTGTAACTGCTGTTATACCATCAAGTGAAATTAAGATATATGGTAAAAAAAAATCCCTCAACTTTGGCTATGTTTGTCATTATACTCACAGCCTTCCTCTGGTTTCTTTAGAAGCAATTATGGGCTAATGGCAGAAGTTAGTTATAAGCTGATGCCTCTATTTGTGGAAATTATTAATATTAAAAATATTAAAATGCTATGTAACTAGATCTGTTGCGGGGTATCTATTTATTTTTTTATTTTAGTGTTTTACAAAACATATCATCTTCTTGAATTTGTGCTTTAACAAAGTTTTTGCATCAATACTTTTGGATTGCATAGTCTTTTCAGTGCAAATGTTATATGATGTGCAAGGATAAATTGCTTATTCATGCACCAGCTTGTGTTTCAATAAGATCTTTAATTTTCGTAGAAAGGGGCAATACTCTTGGTTTTTTTATTTGCTAATCGCATAACTCATAGAGCAGTCTTTACATTAATATCAGCATCAAAATTAATAGGGTAACATGAAACTTGGTAACCTTTAGTCTCCCTAAAAGCTGGATTTCAAATTAATTAATTTTAAGAGCAAGAGCAGGCACAATTTATGACCTAGTGCTGTGACATCAGGATCTTGGAAGCAAGGGGAAAAAAATCCAAACAAGTAGCCTATTCAAATGTGAAATTTTGAGTTTTTGTTTGCCTGTACATTTTCTTGATTCTTCTGACTCGGGAAAGTAGGCAGTGAAGGAAATACAAACCTGTTTCAAAGCATGGTTGCAATTTAGGTAAAAGGGCTGAAATATGACTGCAGCGACCAAACACAAAAATAATAAAGGACATTACTTAGGAGTGTTCTGATGCCCCTCTGGATTTCTAAGAATATCTTTGTGTGAACCCTGTGATGGACATCAATTATATTGAAGTAATAACACAACATTTTACAATTATTTGGCAGCTGGAAATAGGGACACTGAAAAAGTCTATCCCAACTATCTGTTCTCCTAACTCAGTGATTGAAGAAAGTGACCATGGATTGCTTTTTCTAGAGGATCTTTATTTTAAATGAATCAATCCATATATGCTTGCTTAATAGTGGAACTTTCTCTTTAATTCGCTTTTTTTTTTTTTTCAGATTAATAGAATTAGTACCAGATGATACGGAAAACTCTGATGGCAAAGGGAGAGACACTCCAACATTGGCCGAGTCTGGTGCCTTCTGGAAGACGGAAGCAAACAGCCTCAGGCTTAACCTCAATAACAACAATGATGGAGAGGACAAGGATGCAGAAGGGGATGGCACAATGGATGAGAACAATAGTGCAAATGGCAAGGTGTCAAGAGGGTCACGTAATGGCAAGGCTCGCAGTAGGCCTCAGTCCTCATCAAAATCTGTGAACAGGTAGGAACTTTTCTCGAAAAAATTCTCCTTTGTGGCTCAGCTACTTTGAAATCTCTTTGTACTTGTTCTTGGAGCAAGCAACATGTAGAACTTGAAGTTGATATAAGTAAATGATTGCCACAATATTTATGATTGAACTGAACGCAGCATATTGAATATAAAAAGGTGCCTGCCAAAATCCATAGAATCTTAAATAATACCAACTCCTAGAGACATAAAGAATGACAAGCAACAGGATATAAGACAGTACAGTTCTCTCAATCTTTGAAGTCCAAAAGAAGTGCACTACTTTAATTTTAATCTGAACTTAGCTATGCTGGTCCAAAGTTATGGAAGTAGTTCTACAGCCTTTGTGTAAGTAGGTTTTAACTTCACACAAATTGATGCTGACGCCAGATAATGTGATATACCCAAGCACAACTTATCACTGCTACGGCTAGATGTGTTTTAGACAAGTAGCATTTTTATCCACCACCTGAAGTACAACCCTGAGGTCACACGACCTTACACTCTATAATCCTAAGGTTGCATTGACTGAGTCCTCAGCTTAGATTCCTTTAAGTGACCCTATTGCTAAATTTGATCAACCAATCAACTTCAGCCTTCAAACTATTTATAGTCCTTGACCATTTTCCAGAGTGGCTGCACCCATGACTTTAAACATTAGTCAATTCCATCAATTGACGGCTAATCATCTTGTAAGAGTAATAAAAGAAGTGACTAAAATGTATATTTAATTGTACCTAAATATGCTTCTCATTCTTTCTTCAAGAAAAAATTAAAAAAAAAATTGATTTGAATCCTTAACAATGTGGTGGCTAAATTGATGTGAAGCATAAGGTTGACGGCTGTATTGACTGTATGATGGGATATTTACAAACACTATAGTTACTCCCAAATTTACTCAAACTTTTGCAAAAAATTTGGTTCTCTAAGGAGCAAGAAGCTATGCTGGACAGTTCTGTTATCTTGCAACATCATTTCTGATCTTATTTAGAATGATGTGATATTGTGTTGCCTTGTGTTTAGCAGTTTAACAATTCTCCATGTATCACACCAATCAGATCGACGCATGATCAGTCCAGCGAGTATAGCAACAGCCACAGGTTGAGGCCAGACAGCCACTCTTACAGCAGTCACAGACACTCACCTTCTCGCAGCAACTACTTGCATGACAGTAGCGATTATCGGACACGTGACTCAGGCTCTCTGTACAGGTCACTTTATTTCTCTCCCTCTACAAGGTCATTCAAAGTTTGTGGGTGTTTTAGTCATCATGAATATTGATTTCATTAGTAAGAAAACTAGATCTAAAGACATGTCGTTCTTCAAAATGTGTGTAAATGTATTTAGGTTTTTCTTAAAGGAAAGAATGAGAAAGTTGAATTGATAGATATGCAGAGCCTAACTGCTGGCATGAAACTTTTTTCTTTTGTCTTTATTATTTTCAAACTTACTATTTGAAAGAAAGAGTTCTCATATTAGTAAATTTTAGAAATGATTGCTGAGATTTTGGTAAACATAGATTGTCTGAAGCAATGATATCTTGCTGTTGGAACAATTAATACTACTTCTGAGTGAAAAAAAAAAACTATAAAAAAATTTCAGCTTAGAAGAAATTCATTGTTATATTTGTCTTCTTTTGTGTTTGGAATATTTCTGCTTTTTTTTTTTTTTTAACAATTAGTATGTTCCCTTTTTTTATATAGGTCAGGAGAGCATAGCTCTATAGATTCCTCTCGCTTGTCCACTCGCTTTAGGCACCTAGACAGAGGAGACATGCAAAGCGCTGCCTCCAGACTCGATTCTTCCACAGTTCCCAGATTCAACACATTGCATGATCAACAAGTCAGTTTTTTATAATATTCGTTATTCAATTTTAATAAGAAATTTGGCACATACTAGGTTTGATAAATGGCATGTTTAAACAAATGTAGATATGTCTTTCAATAATTTTGATGTTCTGGAAATAAAAATCAATTATTCAAATTTTAATATTTAACTACTGCTTCTTAAGGATGATTAATCCCTTGACTGCTACACCATTTTCCAATTCCCCACCCCATGCTAAGGAAATTTTTGTGAGATAATGGCTATGTCCTTCATTTAACAAATTCTACAACTCTAGATCTAGAAATAATAGCGATAGGTACCAAAAACTATATACCAAAGGCAAAGCCATGGCTTGCTAGTCAATATCTAGATCTAGTCATGACCGATGCTCTTCCATACAATATGGGCTAGATCTAGATTCTACAAGCCAAACACACAGGAACAGTTTTGTGTGTGGATGTGAGTATGTGTATGTTCACATGTTTTAAACGTTCTTTGTCAGACTTATATGATACCATGAGCTATTAAAAGTTTTGGGAAAACTTGAGCTTTCCAGTGATACTATTTTTATTCTTTGAAAACCGAAACTGATTTTCAATGAGGCAAAACAAAACTTGCCATATTGAGCTCGTACAGTGTACGTACACAGTGCATGGGACACCCTTCAGATAGGCACGTACAATGTATGTACACAGCGCAGTGAGTGGTTAAAGCCCCTTCTGATTCAGATTTGCTTCTAATTCTGCTAGCCTCCACGATTAACAGTTCCGTTTTTGCTCATGGAATTTTTATATCTGTAAACTTGAAAAGAGAAATAAATGAACAGGCTTAGAGTAGAAATGGCTTTCATTTCTAACCAGGTAAGCTGGTTGGATATGTTCAAGATGATTGAGGCACAGCACCGCACTGAGCTGCGCTCACAGCATGAACAGCATGAGAGGTTGCTGCACGAGATGCAAAAGAATATGGCTAGGGAGCTCTCCAAACAGCAGGACACCCTCAAGCATAGCTTGTCAGCTCACAGAGAGGTGAGTGAACTTCAATTAGCTATAGGCAAGCATTAGAAGATTTAGCAAATAAGGAGAATTCATATGTGTGTGTGTGTGTATCTGTTTTGTGAAAACTAAGTTCCTTTTTTGTGTCTGGAAGATTTTGTTCCATAAAATCAGTAACATTGACCAGAAATGAGAAACTGGACAACTAAAATGTGAAAAGCTGGAAAAGTGAAGTAAAGGAAAAAAAATATGCTAAATAATACCACGTCTAGATAATATTATGCTAGATAAATAATAACATATCCTTACAGGTAGATCAATTTCTTTTTTTTTTTTTAATTTTTTTTTCTATCTCAGATATTAGAGGAATTGTCCCCTGGTCGACATAGAGATTCGAGGCAAAACAAGAACCAGTCGCGACAGTTTGATGATATTGAAGGTTCAAGCGTGGACAGCCACAGATCAGTTGAATCACCTGCGGACCAGTCAAGCCATACAACACTGCAGGGTGTGGATGTTTCTTTGAAGAACCCTCCACCTTTCTCAAGATACAGTGATCTGTATGACAACAGTAAGTTGGCATAATGTGTGCTCAACATTTTTTTTGAAGATACAGATTTTATAAAGGGGATGAGGCTCAAAGGGTGTTCTCGATAGTATCTCAGCAGCTTAATAATTGATTTGAGATGGCTTGAAATGCCTCAGCATTGCATAGTGGAAAAAAATAGGCTTCTTTATCATGCAATACTAACAATGTGACTGAAACAATATTTTTAAACACCAAGAAT
Source organism: Elysia crispata (assembly GCA_033675545.1). Lineage (NCBI taxonomy): Eukaryota > Metazoa > Mollusca > Gastropoda > Plakobranchidae > Elysia > Elysia crispata. The sequence continues at coordinate 95,709 of JAWDGP010006459.1, forward strand.
CAGTCTTTCCTTACCAGTTTCACTGTTTTGCACAATTCTTAAATAATAAAGATGAAAATGCAATTGGAAATGTTTACCGAAAGGTAAGGACTAGCCTGCAATTGATGCCGAGCAAAAGATTCTGACCTTTTACTCGTTTCTTTATCATGCAGACATCATAGATTTATTAGAATATAAATTAGAATTAAAATAAAGGTGTTTACTGATTCTGTATCATCTCTTTTCCAAGCAGAAGACCCGGATGATCTCCCAGTGAAGCGATCTCTAGAGAGTGAGCTCTCCTCTCCCTCCAGACCAGCAGACACCTCTCTCAGCCAGTCACATATCTCTCTGGGTCGTGATAAACTGTTGCGAGGTGGTGTCTACAGTAGTCCTATGCCTCTAGCCAAGTCTAAACATAAAGTGAGTAGACTATAAGTGAAAACACACACACACACACACCCATATATATCTATATAGGCACCCCAACTTCTCATCATGCCCTGATTTCTATCAGAAGTGAGTGATTTCATCATTCAAAAGTCTTAAATTGTAATTTTGCATAGGTTAGAGTCACTTTACAAGCTAAAAAAATATCAAAACAAATTAACCCACCTTCTGCACAAACTTAGATGGGAGCTGTCTTGATGCTCACAAAACCAAATGTTAAAATAAGGAATGTTAATGAGGTAAAGCAATTAATATTAATACTGCATCATGAACTTTAAAGAAAATTAAAAAAATCTGTTTTGTTGTGTGAGTAATTTTGTTAGATTTAAGAAATACTGATTTCCATGCTTGAAAGCTTTACAGAAGTCTTGGAGTATAGTGAAACACATATTTATAAAAACTTAAAAAAATTTTTAACATTGACATGAGAACCTTACAGGCGTTCAATCAGTATCTAGTAAGTTAACTTGTATCTAATGACATCTCAGATGATTGTAACTTTGCAATTGCTCTCAATCACTATAAGAAAAACAGATCACATTTTTCACTAACAATTATTTTAAATTTTATAGAATTCACCTAGAGCCCACAAGTCTTCCAGTGAGGGAACTGTGCATTCTTCCCCCAAAGATGACAAGTCTCGTAACGCTAACTCTACCCGCAAGCTTCCAACTGACCTGAGACGCAATCGCCTGGAGCAGGAGTGTCTTGGATCAACAGATGTGTCCCAGGCAGAGTCGGAGGACTTCCTCTCTCCAAGGTTTTAACACACTTAACATGCTCGGCAATCTCTGCATATTGTAATACAACCTGCATTTAAAAGGATCCTGTTTTTTTTTTCTGTGATACTACTTAATTTTTGTAAATAAGTAGTGCTCATTTCGCCACTGACCTCAGTTCTTTAGTGCAGAGGCCTTGAATTCTAAAACAGAATAAAACAGGCTTTTATTTTGAATTATGGCTACATCTAAAAGTTATTCTCCATGAAAAGAACACTAGAAATCCATACTCAGTGTTACACAAGTACTTTATTAGAGATGTAAAACCATAATGTACAAAGAGTGCTTGATAACAGACCAGTTTTGTATTTAAATGTTTTTTGGGGATAGTTTGTTCATACTCTTCTGATTGTCAAATAATGGTATTTTTTTAGCTTTCATCATGGTGTACATTTTAAGTATATGGTACCCTTTTAATTCGTTAATCTTATGAATGTTTGTCAGTGGCAAAGAAGGGTTATAAACATTTTTGTCAAAAGTGTTCACAATAAACTTCAAAATAATATCCACACATGTCTAACGAGTGGAACAGAAATGAATGAAAGTCCTTTTCAGATATGGCACACTCAGTTCACATTTGAATGAAAATATATGTGGCTCATTAGCTTCTTTGAGCTTATTACAGCTTTCACACCATGCTATTCATTAGGCTTGGAACTGTCTGGTTTTTAATCTGAGGGTAAGAACCTGAGGGCTAATTGTTAAAGTTATGAACAACTTAAAGGAATTTAATCCAAGAGCTACACAGTTTTATGAAGTTCGTGAAAATAATCTTATCATAGATGCCACTTTTCCAGGGGGGATGAAAAACGTTCAAGCAAAATTTTAAGACTTGTGTGGCTTCTCTGCCTTATCAGATGATGAACATAGGCTATTTGAAGAGCCGAAGACTGTGTAGAACTACAAGTGCAGTTCCTAGGCATTTGCTTTCAAAGTGAGGATTCTTTTCCTATTGTTTGTATATTGCTTATCTCTCACAGTGAGAAAACAAATTTAAGCAGCTCCTCCTTGAATCCAAGGCCTGACAGTGATGTTTATCATTGTTCTTAACATAGGTTGTCAACTTTCAGGGATTTACTATACAATAAGCAATGAAAGTTTTAATTTTTGCATCCCTTTTATTGTTTCTCAGAACTCGCATTAACCTGAGAGAAAAGCATGCCCGCCACTTAGCTGACCTTCGAGCTTACTATGAAGAAGAGCTTCGAGACATGCGTCAGATGTTACAGGCATCGCAGCGCAAACTGGAGAGGGGTGGTGGTGATGGCAGCAGCAGCAATAAGTCACAGTCACAGGTGACTTCACTGCAACAACCTCTAGGGCAGTCCATGGAGGAAAAGATTCTGGCAAAAGAAAATGAGGAGTTGCGACAACGATGCCGCGAACTGCAGGATGATTACCATGACTCAAAGAGGTCTGTAAGAGGAAGTACACAATCCTAGGGTTATGTTTTTAATTTTGTTTTTTAGCTATACATCTAAGGCTTGCTTTGTTTTGTACTAAATAAGATTAGATGGTTGAATATGTTCAGCCTGTACAAACATAAAATATGCCTACAGTGCTGGGGAAAAAAAGTCAGTAAAGAATGCATTTCAAACCAGAGCAGTAATTATGACATAGTAGTGATGTTGTCTTAGTCTTTATCAGCCAAAAAAAAACCCAGATCTTATAGCAGTAATTGTTTCATGCACATTTATTATAAAACTTACAAAGCAAATCAAAGATGATAGTTGAAAAAATTTCTTGGATAGAAACTGCTGTTTGCGAAATGACAAAACATGCATGAAAAACAAAAACCTCCTCTTTTATAGTAACCTCTAATGTCTTTTGTTGGTACTTTGCTTTATTTTTTTTTTCCTAAATGGTTTTCTCCCTATTTTTTGTCTTCAGTGAGATAAGAGAGTTGCAGCAGAAAATTCAGGGTCTTGAGATTAGAGCTGTAAGTAAACATTGGTTTAATCTGAAGTCAAAATTTAATTAAAGTTCTAGCTTGAAATGCCTGATGGTAAGGAATATACAGAGGAAATATAGCTGGAAATCTCCCACACCTGTTGCAGCCAACAAATTCTCAATGGACGTAGCCTGCAGAGTTACCAAGATAGCTGAATAAAAATTATTGCAATTAGCATATGTAAACATGAATTTAATCCATTTAAAGTTAAGCATTATTGCTGATAACCTTTTTTTTTTTTCATGTTTTTTGTTTTAAATCCAAAAAACTCTGTCTTGAGGGAATAGCAAAAACAAAGACGATTATTTGCAAAATTGTCCACACACTTTTGCTCTGTTTGTTGTCTGTTTCAGGCTGAAACTGATTAACTCTAATCATAATTTAGTACATTTAGATCGCATCATTTAAACTTGATGAGTTTCTGTTAGTTTATCCTCCCAACTCCTCTTAGCTTAAAGTATAAACTTATGTAAGTCTCCATCAACAAAGTTACAGTCACGGGATCATGAGATTGGGATGTTTCTCTTTAACTCCTGGGTTCTCACTCATAGCATGATGTCACTAGATTTTCCCTTCTTTTGATACTAAGACATGTTTCTCTCTACAAATAAGCTAAAATTTGGACAATTTTCTGTGGCAAATTTAGAACTTTTAATTATGTTGACTATGTAGAATTTTTTTTTTTTTAAATCTGACATTTTGCTGTTATTTTCTATCACCTGTCTGTCACCAACTTTCAATGAGTAAGTCTGACTATGCTGAGCGTTATGATCAGTCACAAGCACAAGTTCTGAATCTGGGCTCACGTCTAGAAGAGCTCACAGAGTTTGCCAAAGAAAAAGAATCCACAAGTTCCGACCTGGAAGTAAAGAACAAAAAAGTAGCTGAGTCCTTGCAGATGGCTTACAAGGTACTGATAACAAGTTCACTGTCTCCAATCAAATGAGACTGTGTAGAAATTTGTACATTTATAAATATTGGAATGGTAAAGGAGAGGAGAGTGGGTGGGGGAGAGGGATACATATTACATTAGCTCTGTTAAGATCTAAGCTTTTGGAACTTCTGTTCATAATTTTAAATGTGTTCACACAGACCTCTTTCCCACACCTTACATCCTTTAATTTCAGCTTCACTAGTACTGTTCGTAACCCTTCTTGTACGGACAGTAACTGATCCTGAATTTTTAATTTCTTTCTTTTTTTTTTTTTTGTCATCATTTTTTAATTCTTAAGAATTTTTTTTTGTAATGAATAATCATACTCATTGAATAATGCCCTACATTACAAGTAATTAAAGGCTTCAGTGAAACTTATGTCTTTGATGCGTTAAACTGTCCCTGTTCACTAATTTAATTTCTTATTTATGGTAGAAAGAGAAAGAGCTGACAGAATCGCTGCACAGTGCCAAAACAACAATACAGCGGGTAAGAAATAGCTGATAGCTAGAGTTGATGTATGTTTCATAGCAGGATTTTTTTTTTCCTGTTGAAAAGAATGTTTGAAGGAGAGGATGAATATGCCTGATGGTATGAATTGTAAAGAGAGAGTATAGCTGGAAACTATTCTTTGAAATTTTAGCATAACAAACATTTATATTGTAAAAAGAAAGTGTAATTACGTCTATACATATTCTTGCACCAATATCCTCTTAGAGTTGATGATTTCTTGGATTCACTTGATTGAGAAAGCATTTGTAAATCACAATTTTATCATCTTTCAATACTGCTTTTATCACTGTTATAACTGCTGTTATCACTAAAACCCCACCTTGAAAGACTCTTACTTCTATTATTTTTGTGTTCATCTTTTTTCTTCTTGGTTTTCTTATATTTGTGTATGCTTCTAACATTTTTTATATTAAGTATATATCATTTTTTCACAGTTGGTTGACAAATATGAAATGTTGGAGAAAGATTACACACTTCTTAAGGTAAAACCTTTGTTTCAACAGATAGGCATCTAATCAGAGTGGTTGCATCATTGCTTTCTTATTTTTAGAATTGGACAGAAAATACAAGGATCATTGATAGTGATTAAATGCTTTCACTTGTCAGCATTTATCTCATTAAAAAATGTCATATCTAACTCATTTGGGTTCTATATGGATGTTATATCATTGTGACATAAAACTGACTTATCCCAGTAACCCTGGTATATTTTTCATCGTACTAAAGGAGTAAAATAGTAAGAAGGATAAATAAGAAAAGTTGAGAAGCTTGGTAGTACATTCCAACAGGCTTTGTCTCTCACTTATGTGACTCTATCTGGATTAGATTTGTAATTCCTTTTTTTTTTCTTTGGTCAAGTGTCTGGAGTATTAACAACTGTAAGTGAATTGTAATTATGATTACTGGAAAATATTTGGAATGAATGTTTGTCTCTAAATTTCTTTGCAATTTTCCACTATTCACAGGAGTCAGCAACAGCCAACCAAGAGAAACTGCTCCAATCTAGGCAGGAAGCAATTGAAACTAATAAGTATGCACTGTTCTTTTTAGCATCATTTTGCATCTTGTTTGAGCTAAAAAGAAAACTGACAATGTTATGAAAATTAGATTCCATCTGGACATCCAGACCTATCAAACATTGCTTACATTTACTTTGTGTCATGAAAAATAGTTGTAATTTGGCCTAGATTTGTGATGTATTTTTTTAACCTTTTAAATTTGATGAAAGCATGATTCTTTATAGGAGAAGATTATCAAGCTTTGGCACACAATAACACACAGCTGAACTGAATCATGGTTTTTCACACACTCCCTGCAACAGTTAAAATTTTGAAGCCTATTTGGTGTGTTTGGGCTTTTCACAAAAATTATTTGAAATCAATTTCATGTAACTTTTATGTAGTAATGAACTATGAATTGTTGTTTATTTTTTTCTTATCACCACACTTTGCATAAAACCAATAATCTTGTTTTTCATTTGCCTTTTTAATAACTAAATTATTTTAAACTATTTAATAAGATAAGAAAACAATTTTTTGGGATCAGAGGATGGAATTAGCAACCTTTCTTTAGAGCTAAATGCCATAGTCCCATCCCTTAGTGGTCTAGATATATGATGGAAGCTTTATTTACCTAAATTGTTAAAACCTAATAACTCCCAGCAATGGACAATTTTGGCATACATCCTGGCTCGAGTAATATGTCCCCAATCTTCATCCACCATAAAATAGCTTTTGTATGAGTGATATCATGGGGCAGAACCCTGGATGCAGAGCAAGGTGTGACAAATTTTCAGCTCTCTAATAAATTTCACCTGCGGCCAGGATTCAAGGGAATGGCCTTGTTTAAAAATACATGCAATTTTCTAAAAAATATCACAATTCTTTTCTATATTCAAATTCGACGTCAAATTGAACACCATTTAGGAACCAAACACCAACCAAAAGCATAAATTTTTTCTAGGAATCAGAAGAACAAATATCTCCTGTCCGACTGATCTAACAAGAAAACTTTTCTGTTAATGAAATTTTATAGATCTCAAAAATGCCTTTGGAATGTTAAAAGCAAATTCAAAAAAAAAAAAGAAAAAAAAGAAGAGAGAAAACTTACGAAGAGGTGACAAACTCTAAGACCTTCTGTCCGAATGCCAACAATTATTTCCCTACAATTGCCTTTTGTCTCATCCTCCTATGAATCAAAGCTCACACAATTTAGCCATAAAGGCCTTGATCTTGAGCGGATTCCATTATTTACTAATAAGCATATAATTTCCTATTAGTTATTAGTTGACTGGCAAGGGAAATACACAGTACATAGCTTTGTTTATCTTCTAGGAATATCTCCAGTCTATACAGTAGTATAATCATAAACAGCGTGAAGAATATCCCTTGTAAATGACTTTGTGTGTAGGGACAAAAATCTCTGCAGGTGGAGACTAGTTATCTGGGGGCATCGTTATACCCTCACCAGGATGTATGCCATAACCTTGAGTTGATGGGTACCATAAGATACACAGGAAATCATGAGGTGTCAGAAAGAAAATAGATGTAAAATTTCATAAATATTCTCCTAATTTATATACAATAATTTCCTACATAATCTAGAGAAAATTGGAACCTTCTCCAAAGATCAGCACATTGCATTAAAAAGAAAGACTCTTTTCCTCAGTGACTTAGTGACACACACCTGATATGATTAACCTTGATATCTGTAAACTCAAAGGTGTGGTATTAAAAAGGATAGTGTTTCAAAATATTGAATTTGCTTTGTGTTGTCCTAGGGCCTATCTTGGGCAATACCAGACTAGGCATGACTCTAGAAATCTCCAAAGAATAATATTGACGACAAAGACACACCTAGACAATCAGCAATGTGGTCTAATGCTCATGAAAACAGCATGAAATCCATGTTAGAACACAAGACATTTAGTGTCCTGATATTTTCTCTTCCCAGTAAATTTTCTCGGCTTGAGATGGACAACAAACAACTTCAGCATGACAATGAAATTCTCAAGCATGAACTGACAATGGCAAGGAGGTGAGTAATCCCTTCTGAGTCATCAACTTTAAAATAGTTTTTCATCAGTCTTCAATTGAAAAAGATCAACTGCCAACATTCTAAATATTTCTGCTTTGTATTATTTTTCCTGCGTGGTTATAATAGCTCACTGTCTAAAGATGAAGGCTATACTGCTTTTATGGTATGTCATTTGCATTGATCATCGTGATCAAAGAGTTAGTTCAGAATGTTAATGTCAGCATATATTCATTATCTTAATGTTATATTTTTTTCCCCTTTAGGAACATAATCTTTTTTGTCATGCCTCAATTATACCAAACTCTGTTGGAAAACTGTAAAAGTTATCATGTGCTGACATATCATTTAGTTGTTATATATTTTGGCTTTGAATTCCTAGCAATATTTTATTTATTTTCTGTTTGTGTTTTAAATATATAAGGAAAAAAAAGTAATTAACTTGTGTTGATCCTTTTCTCCTTTTCCTTAGCTCTTTGAGCATGCGTACAAGTTATGAAGACTCTTTCAGCCCCTCTCGGACCAGGGAGCAAGGAAGAGCAAATCACAATGCCTCAACATCTGTCAGAGCTAGATCTAGAGACAGGTTAGTGTTAGATTTTGTAAATACTGCAATTTCAAAATCAGAGTGATATTCCTGACATGGTCTTAGACATGAAGCTTATTCATGGTCTCTTAATCTGTTTTATATCCTATTTCATGTAAGAAATCTGAATTTTTCTGAAGAAAGGAATTTGAATAGTTCTACACTAATCCACAAGCATCACCAGTTCGACAATGCTCTATAGTACAGTGTTCAGTGTAATCCATTTAACCGCACACAATCTAAACAAGTCTAGTCATGTGCTAATCAAATCACATTATTATATCACTCTTTTTTAATGTCTGGGTCAAGAAAATTGCATAAATTTACAAGTTAAAAGATATTTTTGCGCTTGAAATAATATAGGAAGAGAGAATTCATCCACATGTAAATATGATACCTTTCTAAAAAAAGACATTTTTGACATATGAGGTTGCAATTTAAAAGCTTAAGAACAGTCAATAAATTGCTTAAATCTAATCGCATTAGTATATTGAGTATAGTGCATTGATTCAAGTGCATGAGAACAAATAGATTGCATTTGGTGAAGGGGACCAAAACATTTATTAGAGTGCTTAGGTGCAAGTGCATTAAACAAAGTTATTGGATTGAAAAAAAAAAGCTTGGAACAGAGTTTCCATACTGCAGTGCGTGAAAGCAATAAATTCAGTTCCTCTATTATTACTTGATTCTCAGAAGCCAACACAATTCGTCACCGACCTCTCTTAGAAATAGAAACCCTCGTGCAAACTCCCCTGATGATGAAACTGTGAGTCCAGTTGATGATCTCATACGGTCCCCAATCTTGCGGGCTGAGCAAGAACTGCGCAAGCTGCAGGGGTCAGTTGGAGGAGCTGTGGGATCTGAGAGCCGTGAATTTGCACCGAAGCTGCAGCGCAAGTTTTATGGCACTGAGGTCCCCTCTCAAACAGGAGGTTTGTATACTAAGATAAAATTGATTAAAAATCAATCGGAACATATGAAAACCGTAAGCTCAAATTCAGCCAAAGATTTGCTATTTTGAATAATGTTGTGCTGTACATTTATCTTATGTCATGTGATTAGAGAAAGAGTTCTCTTTTACCTTGAGAAATTTATTTTTGAGTGGTAAGAAAAAGGTGCAGGGCTTTAAATTGATGCAGCATTTAGCCTTGTTCAGAGATAAAACTGATTTGATGAGCAGTAAAACTGAAATATCTAGAAATGGTTCTTTTCTAAACAGGATGAAATCGTCAGTAATTTGTATTATAGAGCTTTGATTTGCTTGCAAACAGCTGAGACACAAATGCTTTGAATTATGTCAATCCTCTCACAATTTTTTTATTAGAGATATTAGACAAACGTTTAATACAAAATGACTGCAATTTTTTGTTTTTACATTTTTAAAATATTTTTTTGCCTTTCCAGGTAGGTAGTAATCCTCATTTGAATTGATCCATATGCTTTTTGGAAGTGGTGTAAACTTCCTGCTTTGAATATTTAATCTTCCAGCAACATCCAGCAACAGGAGCCGCAATGTATTCAGTCCAAGCTCAAAGACAGGATCATCACTGGAGAAAAAGGGACGCTCGGCTCCACAAGGCAAGATAACTAGGGCCAGCGCCAACAGGCCTTCATCATCCAAAGCTGAGCCACTGAACTTTATCACAGAAAAGGACAGAGCTGGGAGAGTTGGCAATCAGAGGGACAAGAAATCCAGAGACAACTCAGCAGACAGGGACCAGAACAGATCCTCTAGAAGTTTGTTATTTATTCAGCTATTTTTAGCTTTTCTTTTGTTATTTATATGATTGTGGTTGAATTGAAAAAAAAACAAAGCTTTATAATTGTAAAAATGTGTGATGAACCATATTTTCAGTCTTAATGATGTTGAGAGACATTGAAGTGAGAAATTGTATTTTGTGATTTTTAAAAATAGTTTTACAAGAGAATATTAAGAGTCAAATTTTTTTTGCTTCTAGATAATATTCTTCTTGTTGGGGCTTTTTTCATAGTAAAGCTAACATAACAAGCATACCTGCCTAGTATTACGGAAAATCCTTAATCATTACGGAAAACCAGTTCCAATTACGGAATTACGGAAACCTCTTTGTTATTACGGTTTTTGCATAGTAGGTGAGTACAGCTGAACAAAGTTATAGAAAAAAAAACAAAAAAGAAAACAACAAACCGAAAAAACAACAACAACAACAACAACAACAACAAAAAACTAAAACTCTCGTCTCTTGCGCGGGGCACGCTTTATGAAGGGGACTAAGCTAGATCTAAATCTAGGCCTACATCGGAGATCGCCGGCGCGCGCTATGCCTTGCAAATTATGCAATGCGGTAGGGTATGTCTTGAGCATCCGGTGTTCTTGAAACTTAGGAGACATGCGAAATGTGCGGCTTTACTAGATCTTTGTCCTAGGCTGTCACAAAAACGTGGGCTAGAAAGGTGGACTGGAAGTGGAAGGGTGGACAAGAACATTTTTGAGCAGGGAATGAGAGGGGAGTACAGTATGTCTAGGCCTCGATGCCTTACCTGATTGCTAGCTTGGCATTGATTTTGGTTAACACAATAGCACTGGCTGAGCTTAGGAGACGTTGAACATTTTATATGTATTTGCAAAGTGAAAGTAGATCTAGATTTTCGTCTATTTCACACTTTGGACCTGGCATTGGCCTTAATTTGAAACCTACTCCTTGTCTTTCTCTTCTTGGTTTTTACTGTTCTTAGTCTCAATACTTTGAGCGTCTAGATCTACATGAGTTCGAGATTAGATTGGCGGATTTGTTGCAAGGGCCGATTTCCTCCACATTTCAGTGTTTTTTAAAGGCAATATAGAAATAGATCTAGATTTATCGCATCTCTACCTTTACTGATTCTAGATCTAGTGTCAGACTAGAACGATTATAAATCAGATCTAGATTCTAGATCTATTTAGACCAGATTTGGGTGTTGAGAGCCAAGTCTACCATTTAAGAAGATATTCTGATTTCAATGCTAGAATAGATCCTTACTCTACCTCTAAGACTCTAGATCTTGTTTACAGTTTTATTAGATCTTCTAACAGACACTTAGATCTAGACTTGGACCTTTTTAGTTAGATTCTGTCTGGATAACTAGATCTAGATTCTACAAACAGCCTAGAATGTCATCAACTCCACCGCCAAAGAAGCGAAAAGTGCTTCAAACCTTTCGAGTGGAATACACCCAAGAATGGCCGTGCATGCTCAAGTCACGCATTGGGCCTAACCATGCCTTCTGCACAGTCTGTTCTGCAGACATTTCTATCGGCCACTCAGGGCGCTTTGACATCACCAGCCACATTGCAAGTGCCAAACACAAAAAGCGTGGTGAATGTTCGAAACAAATGAGCATCTCTTCAATGTTTGCGGCTAAAGGTGCAAGTGCAGAGGATGGGCACACCAACAAAGTCACGTATGCTGAAGTGCTTATGGTAGATTTTATTGCCCAACATAACCTATCTCTCTCAGTTGCTAATAGTCTGCCAGAACTAATTAAGAGTATGTGCCCAGATTCATCAATTGCTAAAGATTTAAAGTTCCTCACAGCAGCGCCCACTGTGAACGTGTATTTTCAGCAGTGAGAAAGATAAAAACAGACATGCGGTCTTCAATGGGAACAGCAACACTTGAGGCCCTCCTGGTTCTCAAACACAGGCAGACAGATGTGATATCTCTGAAAGAGCCAGCTCTCATAGACCGCCTAAAGAAGGCATACACCCTGAGCCTGGCTTAGGTCTTTCCAGCTCAAAGGAACGCAAAACTTGACATAGACTTTTCATTTAGTATCAAGATCTTAAAAAGAATACCAAGCTCATGGATTACCAAAAAGAAATCAGAACAAAGACTATGAACAACAGATATTGGTAAGTCAATAAAGTTTTTATGGCTTTTAATAGGGAGCTTGTGAATCCCATTCCTTTATCATCTTGATTTAACTTTAATACCGGTAGTTTTATTAATAGCAATATTACTCTACACTGGATTACAGATTTTTTAATTGTGGATTACTGAATTCAGTATATTGAACTAGGCAGGTATGAACAAGGACATTTTGCTTTTCATTTGCTTATCTAGAACCAACATTTGCAAGCAATGGGATGAGTGGAGAGCTTGCTATGGAGAGGATCAAGTCGGGAGATATTGTGTCAAGACCTGACTGGGAAGATGTCTACACTTCCATGGCTCCTTCCAGATCAGGCGGCTTTGGTATTGACAGTACCAGCAACAGATCTGCTGTGAGCTTAATCTTATTATTGGCATCTTAAATTATCAGCTTTTCAATCTGATGGATTTCAAAGTTGCTGTCAAATATTCCAAAAAAGAAGAAGAATCTGATTAGACTTTTCTGATAAGGCTTGTTCTTATGTAAATTAGAAATGCGTTATTCTCTTACATTATTTCTTTTCCTCTTTCTATCCCTTTGCTTTTTTCATCAGTGTCAGGGACTTAGAGAAAAACGGTGAAAAATGATGTTGGATGGACTAACAAAATGTCTTAATGTAGGACGAGTGACAAATGCACTAAAAGCAACTTTAAAGAGCGGGGAACCTGATTGATTGATTGATTGATAAGCAGTAACTGAATAATTCAACATGGATTTCAATTTAGTTTATTGAAACTAATATCCAAATGATCAGAAATAAGCTCAACTGATCCCACAGGATAAGATAAGAATGATTTTACGACAAATTCTGGTTCTAACATGCATTTTTAAGCAATATCAATGGCCTTGGAAAAGTATTACATAATGACGTGGTTCATTAGTGGCTGGCCTTGATAAATCAGGCAAAATGACTATGCTGATTGTGCCCCACCAGATCTTAGACTTTTCATTTCATTTTTTTAACTGTTTTGTGTTTGCCTGTATTTCAGACTCGTGAACAGATCCTCCAAGAGAGGGTGCGAAACATTGATAACTTAGAGAAAAAATATGATAAACTGGTTACGCAAAAACGAAAGGTAAGATGTTATACAGTGGAACCCGAATTCTTCGAATTCATCAGGGAATTTTTAAATGTTTTGAAAAAAAAAAAACGCTTTCAGACAAATCTGTTTTTAGCACTCGGACCCCCGATTTGCCTTTTGGGAAGTATTTTGAAGTACATTAACAACTATTCTAAGCATTATGCAGATACCCTTTTTGCAGTATTTTCCCTACTTTTGTTACTTCAAATAGAGAACGAAAGACAGAGACTTCCAAACAACCAAATCTGTCATTCCCAACTTGTTTTATTTAAAAACTTGTATCCAAACCCCAGCAGTTTTGGATCTCAAACTCTTGCTGCTAGATCTAGATATAGACTCTAGATCTACATAGAGATCTCGATCACAAATTTCTTTCTAGCTAGGTGTAAGCCTACATTCAGTCTAAGTCGGCGTTCAAATGCTTGTTCCTGAATAATCTTTAATCCAGACAAGGGCTGTCTGTCAAGGCAGAGCTAGGCCTAATACCAACAAAAGTTTGAACTTGAAGCTCTCTATTATCAGTCCAACATTTTACCTTTTGTCTTAACCGTCAATAAAGAGATCTTTCCTTGCCAGCTTTTCTTCACAACTATGTCCTGATTGATTAAGCAAGGGGTGGGCCCAGACAAATTTACCTGTCATCATTACCCATGTCTTGTGAACGTGGAACAAGCAAATTGTGGTTACAGTCAGCCCCTTTGAAGTCTTATTGACAGGTAGATCTAGCACAGGGGCATACAGGCAACTGGCGCTGGGTGTACAGGACTAAGCTACAGTAAGTTGGGGAGGGAAAAGGGGTGTCTCTCTCCCTGGCGACTATGTATAAATGGCAGAGCTACCTGTTCACAAATTGTTTCTACACTATGGAAGGGAGGTGTAAGGCATGCTTGTTTGAAGAACAACAGCTGTGTAGAGCACTTGATTGAAATTTAAGATATGCGAATGTGATAAAGTCAGGATCTGTCAAATTTCTTGAGAGAACATTTTTTTTTCTCCAATTTTGGGCTGATTGTTTCAAGAAAATGTGTTATAACTTTGATTTAGTTTGGAGGAAAACGTAGAAATATGAAGGGAGAAAAGAGAGAATCAGAAGGGGAAAATGGATGAGTTTGAAGAATTCGTGATTTTGAGGGGTCTGTGTTCGACTTTATCGTATTCTACTGTATTTACTAAAATGTTTTACCAGCTTTCAAAGATAGATCTTATCTTGTCTTGTTTAAAAGTGTTAGTTGCTCTCCATCAATGAAATGCCTGAAGCTTGCATTACTTCGTAAAAACTTAATGTCTAGAAGAAATAAACACATGCAAATGCACTTTAGTATTCTTGGTTTTCATCTCAAGATTCCTAAATTCCTAGACTTTAAACAGGAACATGTGACTAGTGTGAGACATACATTTTTGTGCGATGCACCTTGAATTTTTTTTTTTCGTTTTTATGTCACTAAACATATATACATTATACTTGTACAGTGAAGTAATTTTAAGAAACTTGGATGAAAGTGAAGGACTCAAAGCGAATGGTGAAAATCTGAACAACCTAAGATATGCAGATGATACTTCTCTATTAGCAGGATCGGAAGAGGATTTACAAAGGCTTCTAAACATTGTTGTAGAAGAGAGTGAAAAGCTGGGATTGTCTTTAAATGTAAAAAAGACTGAAGGTATGGTAGTATCTAAGAAGAAAAACAATCCAGAATGCAAGCTTTTTAGCAAGGGAGAACAAATCAGGCAAGTACCGAAATTCAAATACCTAGGATATACATTGACATCTGATGGTAAATGCAGGACTGAAATTAAGAAGAGAATAGCCATTGCAAAGGCTTCTTTCCAAAAAATGAGCACCATTCTTAAAAATAGAAATATATCATTTTCAACCAAATTGAGGGTTTTGAAAACATATGTGTAGTCTATACTTTTATATGGATGCGAAACTTGGACAATAACTGCAGAAACCAAGAAAAATTTAGAGGCAGCGGAAATGTGGTTCTACAGGAGAATGTTAAGAATATCATGGAAAGAAAAGAGGACAAATGAATCGATATTAGAAGAAACGAACCAAGAGAGATCCCTCATAAACACAATAAGGAAAAGGCAACTGAAATTTTTAGGACACCTATGTCGCCATAAGGGACTGGAATTTTTATCTCTTACAGGCATAATAGAGGGTGCAAGAAGCAGAGGTAGACAAAGGATTACATTTCTTGATAGCTTGAGCTCTTTTGTGACAGGAAACAACAAAGACAACATAGCCTTACTGCAGATGACGGAAGATAGGGACAGATGGAGCATCATGATCGCCGATGTCTGTTCCAGACAGGGCATTTGAGAGAGAGAGAGAGAGAGAAACATATATGTAGTCATTCCTGAACAAAAGTAGCCCACTTCACATTCTGTATGATATAATTTAAAAAAAAAAAATTTGTCTGTTGAATTTTCTGAGCCTCTGCATTGTGAAAATTGCTTTAAAATTTCAGAACTATTTGATTTTTTTTTTGCGATTATGAAAAAGACAATTAGGAAGTTATCTTCCAATAGGTGTACTATTTTCTTCAATTTCAGATATCCTGCATGATAATGAGTGATTGATGTGAGAGAAGAAAATATAAGGTTGTTAGAAAATTTTTGCCTCATACCATGAACACTTCTGGAAATCGAAATTAATAATTATCATGTGATAAATGAAAATCTATTTACACCAGTATGAGTCGTCCCTGAGTAAACTACCTGCCCATGGTCACCGTGGTGAGAAAGAGAGGCTGGAGGCAGAATTGGACGAGCTCGACAAAGAACTTGGCTCCGTGAGAATGTCACTGAAGAGGTTCCATGTCCTGAAATCAACAATTTGATCTGTTTTAAATGTGTTCAGATGGGTTTGAATTACTTTTCATTATCGAACCAGCTCATAAGTCAGGCAGTGATGTAATCTTTCCATAATTGTGGGTGAAAATGTCGTTCCGTAAATATATATATTTATATATATAGATGTAATTCCAGATGGACAAATTCACTCATGATTTGAAAGCAATTGTGCTTATTGCCCGTTAAGGCTTGACCACAAATTATCGATAAAAATACTCTCGCAAGTTTTTCACAGATATTTGAGATGATAATCCAAAAAGTCTTAAATGAAAGATGGCAGCACCTATTGAATGACTGAGAGTGATTGTATGCATTTTTTCTTTACATTCAGTCATTCCAAAAGTTTAAAAAAAGTATGTTTTCAAAGCTTGTGTAGTTTTTGAGATATCGGGATCACTTAGATTAGATCCATGGCACCACACCACAATAGAGATAATGAGATTTTTCAGACTGAAAATATGTTAGAATTTATGTGAAAGTATTTTAAAAACACAAGTACATTCATCTATTGTACTACTGTATACTGTGATTAGAATAACAGAATCATTAAGGATGTAGTTTAGTCTATTTCGTTATGCTATACTTGCCCTATGACTCACTTATATATAGCAGAGAATCTCTTTTTGTTACTCATACTTTCTGAATTCGTTTTAAAGAATGTGAGAAAATGAAAATGCAATTTACATGTATAGGCATTTTATTATTAGGTTGCGTGCTGAAAAGTTTTGTCTTCTTGCTTACTTTTGCAAAGGCATACTTGTTTGTGAATTGCATAAAAGTCAAATATTAAGAACTTCTAGAAGAGTTTGAAGTTGAGCTAATTTTTAGCTATGTTGAACAATTCTGGAAGGAAACTTTTTCTTCTTAACCCTATTTACCCTAAAGAATTTCTGCCCGACTCACACTGAATTCCTAAGGGCAAGCAGATAACTCTAATTTTTTTAATTAAAATTTTACAAACACACACAAACTTTAAAACTTCACACAGAAGTAAGCATAAATAATACTTTAAACCAGTGTAATCATTGAACTCATCAACTTCAACAGGTGTGGATGTTGAAACATAGTTGCACTTTCATTGGTATTTTCCTTCGTCTAGATCAACCCTATGGGTCTCAGTACTTGTGCTTTCACAGATCTCTACAAGTTCTCCAAAGCCTATATTCAAAGCTTCTAGTTTGATCACTATCACTTTCGTTTTAAACTTTTTCAGGAATGTTTCTATTTTACATATGGCGGTCATCAATCAGTGATTGCATGAACTGAATCGCCATCATGACTAACTGTTTTGTTTTTTTTTTCTACCTGTTCTTCTCTACAATAGCAAAACTGCCACTATACGCAGTCTTAGCAGTATGGTTTTAATATGCTGTTTACCCTGAGGGAGGATGTAGAGACTAATCCCAGTCACATTGGGTGGCATTCTGATAATGAGTTAGTTATTTTTTTTCAGTTGCATCTGCAGCAGGGTAATTAGGGTTGATCTGACAAATGACAAAGTATTTAAATCTAAGGGCTTATTTGTTCTTAGTAAAGCTTCAGCAATCTTTGCTCTCATTATTTCTCCTGTAAATCTCCACAATTATATCTCTCTGTTTGGCTGCATATAGCCAGAGTTTTCTTAAAACCAGTCATTATGAATTGGTTATGAGAAATTTGAATTTGAAAGAATAAAAATTTGTATCCTTGCTTTATCAAAACACATAAAGAATTATAATACAATTGGGCAAAGTTGGGTAAAGACAAATTTTGCTAAAGGTATTATGTTCAAGGTAAGGAAAGATGTTTGAAAATATTGAATACTTTAAAAAAAAAAAAAGGTGGGTGTGTGGGGTTTGATTTCTTTCCTTCAGTTTCAGGCTTGCTCACATGAATCTGATTTCCACAAGGACCTCAAGAAATATGAGAAGTAAATCAATAATACACACATTAGATTTGGTTATTGCCCTTGAATCTTCAAACAGGACTTTATCCCCAATGAATTTGAGGAATCCGTGCTCTAATGTATCTTTATCATCACTGAGAAGCTAAAGAAAACGCAGCATCCTTAATATCAACACCTTAAACTTTGAAATAGGGGACATGTGACTCATTTGGACTGGATGCTAAACATATTTACAATTATGAATGTCTTGCCATTTTTTGTTCATGTTTTTTGCTCAAGTTAGAAGATTTTTTCCTTTCTCTAAGTTTTCAAAACATAAAAAAAATTCATGTGAATCTTTCCTTTAAGGGCAGCTCCATCTTTTGGGTAGAATTTGTTGTATTTTCAAGTTCTTCGTTCTTTTTTTTATGTCTTCCTTAATTACCTCTTACTGGGTTCTTTTGCCAAGTTACTCTTTGTAATGGAATCAAACAATTGTAAGGAAAATGAGAGCTTTATATTGAGTGTTAAGTTAAAAACAGTGCAATGTGTTTGTCAAATTGTTTTAAAGAGGAGAATGAAAGGATTGCTCATGTGTTATAGAGATAGTTATTCAGACTCCACTATCCAACCGGCTGGTGAGAGGTCATGGATTTGTAACCTTTGAGCTGTTTCACGTTGCTATAGGCATTTAAGCAGCTCCCTTAAATCATTAGCTTTATTCACACAGCAGTTGTTAAATCTTTTCCAAGTACATCAATTATGAATTTTAAGCATTATCTTAAGAACGTGAAATTAAGTTTTTCTTGTTCTCTGTATGGGTTAATTAGTTTGAATAGGAATTCAGTTTTTCAAAATTTTATTTATCGTACACATATGTTTAACTTTGTCATCTTTGTGTGCCTTATCAATAAAACATTCAGGTTTTCATATAACTCCATTTTTAAATCAGCCATAGGAATATATTTGAAGAGGGATTTTATATTTATAAACCCATCCTCATATGCCGTCCAAGATAGTGCATTTCATGAGCTTGTGAATAACACTAACAGTTTGATTTGTTGTCCCCTATGTGACTTTGAGTAATTTAAAGTTGAATATAATTTTCTTGAACTTTTTTTCTGCAATGCAAATATCTGATGACACTACATGAGTACATCTGAAAATCTGAATAGCTTGATATTCTCTGCAGTTCCTTTGGTATTGTGGCATTTTATTTTAATGATTTTTGTTGTTGTTCAGTTGTGTAGATTTTGTGAGAAATATTGACATCACAAGTATTTTTCATTTTTGAATGTTCCCTATTTTTCACAAACTCTTATGACAAACTAAAAACAAAAATGCATTTTGTTTTTTGAAGATAATCAATTTGTGTCTATACCACCATATAACAGGGTGTAATTTATGGAAAGCCAAATTGGATGTGGCATAGTTTCTAGTAAATAGTAAGTGTTATTTGGGACAAGTTTTTCTCATAGCATGACAAATATTGCTGTGAAGCCCTTTTACAACAGGATCAGTTGAGAGGGCACTTGTTGCTGTTTTGCAAGTCAGTGGGCAGAAAAAGAGGTATCGGTACTCATAGATCAGAAGGTAATTTGTGGAGAATGGCACAATGTCTCCACACTCCCACTGTATAAGAAAAATTTCTAACCTACCACTGAGTCAGTGGGTAAAAAATCTTTTGACAACTACCCACTTCCTATTTTCATCCCTTGAGCTGCTTATCAGTTTTACAGTACCAGTAACAATTGCCGTCTAGGCCTAAACAAGAACCTACTCTTCATCATACTACCCCTGCTCCATGTCAATGTAGAATAGGCCTATTATGAAGAAAAAGGAGAAAAATTTGTCAAGGAACCTATGCTAACTTGATTTAAGAAAGTATATGATAGGACATTGCAACAATGCACAGCCTTGGATGCAGTTACTAAGTGGGAGATTATTATATCTAGATGTGACGGGTTGCAAATCACATATGTTCACTTGTAATATGATCAAGAATTACAATGCAACCTAAGCAGAAGTCCCCTGCCCACAAGTCTGCAGCCACAGAGCCTGTTAACTGCCTGCCTCAGTGTTGTCTGCAGGCAGTTGAGATCATGTGGGTGCTGGTCCCAACCCTACACATTTACCCCTATGGTTAGCACCAGCTCATGATTTGTAAAGGAATTGCATAATAGCATATATATTTATAGATTTCATTTAGAGTCGGGATCTAAATGGATTTTGTCTAAGGATTGCGTTGATATGAGCAACTGAGACACTTATCATAAAAGTCAATGAATTTCAGAAGTCGTAATGCCCATTAAGGCGACACCATCATGCTAAATAAGGTCAATATTTTGCATAAAAAGAACAACAAAAGGAAAACGTTGACAGTGTAAAGGGGTCATGTTTTGTTTTTTTGTGTGAAATATTTTATAAAGAAATAAAAATTCATACTTGTATTCTCAACCTTATCTTAATAAAGAATTGCATTTTTATAAAGGATTTGTTTTTTATTCAGATTTTTTCCAGAGCCACAGCAGATCAATTTTGTTTTGTACATCTTCAATACAACTAAGAGATATCTGAGAATTTTTTGCGTGTAAGCTTGGAAATCAAGATGATAGTTTTTTTTTTTATGAATTTTCTAGTGAAATGCCCATTTTCCAAAACTGCAACTAGTAAGTTAGGAAAAGAAATCTTTACAGAACAGAGCCATGAGGGAGCTTGAGTGATAATATGGTGTACTATTATACCACAGGAAACTTCATAGGATGACTGTCACTTTTGATGTTAATATTTCGTGACTTATTATAACCTACAAATTTAAAGTTGACTTTTGTATTAGTTACTATTACTCATGGTAAATAACTCTCTTCTAATAAATACTATGCTTTGTTCTTTTTAAGTCTTTTAACTTTCCATTTTTGCTTTATTTACATTTATTAGTAAATGCAGCAAAGTTTAACGATCTGTGATACAATGTTGGTATTTTGTTACCATTTTTATTTTGATTTGCTCTTCCCTCAGCCTTCCACTAACAGTTTCTTTTTTAAATTTAACATTGATATCTTTTTTAGACGAAATGTATTGAATTTTATAAGTAGTCAGTCAAATATTTGTAAATATAATATTTATGTTTGTGTAGTTTGTGCATTGAAGTATTAAATGGTTTTGTTTGAGTTCACTATCTTTCTTCCTGTATTGTCGTATAAATAAATAACAATTCCAGAACCAATAATAGTTTCTTCTTTTTCGCAGTATTAGAAAAAAAATTTTTTCAAACAAAAATTAGAACTGATTATCAGCATTTCCCAGCAGTTTTGAGAAGAAATAAAGAAAACAAACATAGCAAAATCCAATTAAAAGCACCATGCTCAAGAAGTTGTTTAGAATATACCAATGAAAGAAGAAAAAAATATTGTCATATTGTTAAGGCAACCATTTTGTCTTAGCAATAGCATGTACAGTGGAATCCGCTAAAGTCAACACCACATTGCGGGCCCTTTTTTTTTTCTTCTTTATTTTTCGCAACTGATTTTGGCTTAAAGTCAACACCTCGTAATGGATGGTAAAAGGTAAAAGATTATGGACTAGAGCGATTATTTCACGAATAAACGAGACTGAGTGAACCGCTTGATGACATGTGTCTTGACATGTTGCTATGTGTATAGATCCTGTGATCTCAAAATTCATGTGGAAACCTAACTTGCCAATCCCTTATTCCCTTGGTATAGGGTACAGTAAACCCCGAGCATCAAATGCCTTACAGAGAAATCTTGTGCAAAGTTAGCATCTCCTCTAGGGCTCTACTTTTTCATTAATATGGATTTTCAAACAACTGAACACTGCAGATTAGGCTGGATTTTTATACAAAGATGGTTGGTGGGGAAAAAAAGGATACTTTGATTTCTCAAAATTCAAAAATGAAAGAAGATTTTAATAAACAGACTAATCAGTCATGTAGCGTTTTTTTTTTAAAAGCAAAACTGAAACCCTACATTTAATAGGCTTGGTACAGGCCAGTTATTCCAGTCACATAATGCTTGACAATATTGATTTCCAGAATTTAAGAAACAAATCTAAAAGACTTGGCAAAAATGCAGGCATGAGAACCTTCACAAAAAGGCTGCATGTGGTATTTGCAAATATTCCTTCCACTTTAGGGTCTTTCAACTACCATGCAAATTCAAGCCAAAAAGAAATGTTTTGCACAAAAAGATAAACTTTGCAATTTCAGAAGCACGTGAAGAAAATTCCAGGTGAAAATAAAACACTTCAATTTCTTGAGCAAAAAAAAAGGAACAAAGCATAACTAAATAAATGGCATCATATTTAAGTTTTATTAAACATTTTTTTTAACAGTGAATTATTCTGTTCATAGTTCATAGGCCCATTTTAAAGTTACAGGAAAAAAATGGACCCAAAACAACTTCAATGAACAAATAAAAGGCTAACGTAATAGTTAAAACATTGAAGAATCAAGATTATAAAGAGCCGATATCAAGGACGTACAAAAAAACGACCTGCTAAAATATAAATTGCTACGGCAGGACCTGCCCAGTTGCATTTTATAAAATTTAAGTAAGCTTTGAGAGTGCATATCGATTTCACATAAAAAGGTCATCTTGAATGCTGCAGCCCGTCCAAGTTGGATTGGGTAAATGTTTCATTACCCTGTCACATTTTTCTCAAAGGTTTGAAACATTAAAAACGTATGCATTTGCATGGTATGTCTACCATCTCTGGGTGATACTTTCTGTTATAGGCTATTGGTGAGAAACTGGCAATGATTGTAAAATAATAGGGAATGCCTGACTATGGCTCAACATTAAGATATAATTATGCTTATGGTATGAATTAAAATATGGGATGATTGGGTGAAAATTACTATCCATCACAAAACCCATTCACCATGCGTGCCTCATAAAACTTAAGTCTATGCATCATTCCTCTCACTAAGGACTGTCTTTGGAAGGTGAAAGGATGTTTTCAAGGGCTTCTCTGTGGACACAAGTAGCAAAAGAGTAAAAATAAGGTCACAGCCAAAGGAAAAGAATAATTTAATGTGTCTTCATATTTGCTTTTAATTCCATAACTGAGAGTTAGCTAGATCAGAGCACCTTGTTATTGTTTTACATAAAACGGCCTTGCACAGCTAAGTACATCCTTGTGCAATAGAGTCTACTTTGAACTTATATAAGTAGTTTTTTCTTTCTTTTCCCAAGTCAATTTCAAATCCCCAATTTCCTCTTGTGGAATTTGTTAACAACTATAGCTATTGTTTCAGATATATTTAGTCCAAATAAATACTCTTTTATTTTTCAGAAACTCTTCACTGGCCATGAGAAATTTTGCATTTCATAAATCTCTTTGCTCCTAGGAGAATGTAAATGATTTGTTAGTGAAATTATATTTTATGCATGATAAACATTCTATTAACTACAGAAATTTTGCAGCAGACAATAATAAATAGCTCACATGCAAGCTTACTGAACATTGAGAAAACTAGCTTATTGGGCATACTTGGCAATAGATGTGTGCCTCTGACCAGCCCTTACACCAATTAAAAAACAATCCCATTCATTCTCTGTCCCAAAACTCCATATCGACTGCGCATATTCTCAGGCAGCAAGTAAAATATTCGTTTTCTCTTATTTTTCAAACAAAGAAGACAAGTTTTTCTGTAGGTTTTCAATGAAGTAGATCACTTAATATTGTCATTAGCTCTCATTAATTATAAAAATGCAGGTGTTAACTCATTTTAAACTTTGAGTTTGATTTGCAATGGACTATCCTTAAATAGAGAGCATGTTTCATGCAGACCCCTAATTATTTCTATTTGAAATAAGACGAGTATCTTTTCGCAAAAAAAAAAAACTTCAAAAGCTATAGAGAATGGACTTGAAACATTTTCAGTTATGCAATATGGTAAGGAACACACAGATTTATGTCTGGAACTTGCTTCGTGAACATTTTCAGTAAATTTGAATTTGTGTTCAGGTGACCAGAACTTAATTTAAATAGGAGAAATTAAAATTGGCTCGCCTGTTAAAGGTGTGGGTAAAATAAAATAAAGAAACTAGTCAAAAAGAAAGTCCTGGAAACAGAAAAAAATGACATGAAGAGTGGTATATTAATCTTGACCATTACTTGGGATGTAAAAAGACCAAAATCTTTAAATTTTTATAAAAAATCTGTTGGGCCAATTTGTACCTGGCTTCTGAAACTTGCTGTTTAAGGCGTTCTTTCATCCCAGGGCCAGATGCCGTCCTGAGCTTCTCCTCCAACTCTGCTACTGTTGCTCTGTAACCTGTCACATTGTGCAGCGCATGAACATGTTTGCCTCCTGAACACACCAGATATCTTCCACTGATGTCAAACTTAAGGCAGGACATTGAGTCTGGACAGATAAAGTACAAGAAGACATAAATCACTTTTTTACTATACATTTTTTTATTATAGCTAGAACATAAGAGAGAATGAAAAAAATAATGTAGTCTGGATCATTGAAAAAGAAATAATAATAAAAACAATAATAATAATCATCAACATCATCATCATCATCATAATAATAATAATAATAATAATAATAATAATAATAATAATAATAATAATAATAATAGTAATAATAATGATAACAATAATACTAATCTTGAAAGCCTACTCGATCAACGCTTAATTTTTCAGGTTTTACAGTCGAGCTCTTCACAAACCTGCATGCACATTCTCAAGAAATTGATCTTGCTGCCCATTTGCTGCATCCCAGAAGGCAATGGATGTGTCCACTCCAACAGCTACAGTCCTGCCATCTGGCGAGAGTGCTACTAGGGCTGGTCCAGGGTTACTGACTTGCCCTGAGCAGAGCAGTTTCGGGTCCTGACCCATGTCATAGCGCACTAAATAGTGGGAATCAATGAATACAGAAATGAATTTCATCTTCCATTCGTGTTATGAGGAGCAACATAAATATAACAATGCATGACATTGCCAAACTCTGTTTATCCTTCAATTCCTTTCTCAAAACATATTTACCTGCAACATTTTCCAAAAATAAATTTAAAAAAGACACACTTCACGGTCAAAAGGCTGATATAATAATTACAAGAAAAAAGAACGATATTTTGCATGATTTTTAATGTCTGGTTTATTACAATTCTTTTCCATACACAAGAAAGATTTAATGCAGTATCTAAGAATGAAATGAGCCTACTTGAATGGAAAACAAAGAGAAAAATAAATACAAAAATAAGATTTTTGTCTTTCAAAAAATTACTAATTTTTTTAGGTATAAATTATGAAAAAAAAAAAAAGAAGCAAATTTGTCTAAAGAACTTACAAGAGTAATCAATAAGAAAAAAAGACCAGCAAAAAGCCTGGGAACTTATCTGAAAAATTAATCCTATTTTTTCATAACTAGTTAAATTAAAAAAAAAAAAAATTAAAAACAAAAAACAAAAAACACACTGGCATAACCAGTCACTTGGGATATATTCCTCTCAGGCAGGTTAGTTGAATGAGACTTCTGTGGGGTTTGATGAATCGTTGTTAAAAAAAGAGTCAGATAAAAAGTATCCTATCTTGTTACAAAATGAGAGAAATTAGGCTTTTAAAAGAAGATTCCTAAAACTCAATCTTCAAAAGCCATATCTGATCTAGCCAAGAGATCTTCAGCGGGGAGAATAAAGCAACAGTAGCAGCAGCATCAAGAATAGTAGTGGTAGTAATTATTTAAGATATAGTAATACAACAGTAAAGGCAGCAGCAAAAGAAGTAAAAATAGCAGGATCAGATACAGCTGAAAACATTAATAATGAAATAAGAAAACTCCAAAATATTGAAAATTGATCGAAGAATATATATTTATCGATCAATCTCTCTCTCTCTCTCTCTCTCTCTCTCTCTCTCTCTCTCTCTCTCTTGCTCTCGCTCTCGCTCTCGCTCTCTCTCTCTCTCTCTCTCTCTCTCTCTCTCTCTCTCTCTCTCTCTATATATATATATATATATATATATATGAATGTGTGTGTATGTTTTTTAAACACAATCAGTGCTCACCATCTGTATCCCACACCTTCCATGTACCATCTTTTGAAACAGAAGCCATTCTGTTAGGAATATTTTTAATTAGTCATGGTAATTATGGAAATTTTGTTGGAGGGCTGTTATCAGAAATACAACCTTGTTAAACAATATAAATAATTTTCAAATGATAACAGACAACCATAGTAAAAAAAATTGATCTCAGCTTTGCTTCAGATAAAACAAATGAAGTTGAAGAAATGATTGTCAGATGGACACAGTTGAAAAGAAATTGCAATAAATTTTTTTTTGTGATTGAAAGGATTAAGTTATTTTTTACTTGCTTGTTCAACTGTAATCAGCCCACAAATGTCATTTATATCCAAATTACCAAAAATGAAATACTAAAATTATACTCTTGACTTGCTATGCATTTCAAAATATTTGAAAAGTTAAAAAAAAATGTTTGCATGCTGCAAGTTCATAACACTTTTACTTTATTACATCAGAAATAAACTGAATAATAAGGGATTTCAGGAATCACAAAAGGAAATTCTAACTTTACTTATGAGAATTGTATGAAATGATTTACACAAAGCATAGAGAAAATATAGGTGATATACTGGTATTACAAGCAGTATAATTCAAACAGAAAAATGTAAAGGAAAAAGAAAAATCTACCTTCATACATTTGAGAGATAATGGACCTTAAAAGGGAAATTCAACAATATTTTAGAATCTCATTAGATTAAAATACATGCAAAATGTGAAAAGTAATTTAAAAATGATAATAATAATACAAAGCATTTTAGTAATGATAATGAGAATAACATTAACATCATAATTCGTATTTGATTACCTCCGAGAGTCATTGTTAAAATCAAAATCGTACACTCCAGCCAAATGACCTTTCAGCTCAAAAGCTCTTTTTACTTTAGAGAAAGTCCCTGATTTGTCAAAATGAACTTCCCAGGCTTTAACATCTGAAGTAAAGCCTGCGAATAAGAATAATCGAATTTATATAAAAAGGACATTTGCTAGTAGGTTGTGAGATTTACATAGATCTTACAGACCGTATAAGAATAATCAAATAAATATAAAAAAAATATATATTATATATATATAAAGGAGAAGGATAATTATCATTTGCTAATAGGTTGTGAGATTTACATTGATCTTACAGACCGTATTGAGCAAACTAAACCAAACTCAATGCAAAGTTCAAAACATAAAAAGCACCCTTATTGTACTGCATTAAATTCTTATAATGTCTGCTTTGGCTTTGGCATACATTTAATTAAATTGCAATGGAAAAATCTTCTTTTCTTTTCTTTTTTTTTTTTTGGTATTAGGAATACTGATATAATATTGCAATGGATGAGCTAATACACAACAATGACAGTACTTTGAACACAGGCTATGCTGTGAAGTGATAAAATAATCAGCTACTATTTGAAGTGTTAAGAAAAAAGAAGAATAGTATACAGCCCTATCCACATTTCATATTGTTTTTTATTAATAACTTAATATATGTAAGAAGCTTGTGCCATAGTTATGAAACCATTACAAACAGTTGTTTTTCACTAAAAGTCTTATGAAATGTATCTGTGCATCTCCAAATGTGATTCAGCTTTGGATTGGCCAGTATACTTACTACTCTTATATGTACCTCTTTGTTGGCTCGAAACACCACAGAACTGATTTAATAAGTCTTGTATATATTACACAACCACATAATTGGAGTTCATACTTCTACCTGGCTGTCAAACAATTGTGACAGAACTCTGGTTTTTTTTTTTAATGAATCAAGTGATTCTTCAAAATTCAACCATTTCCAATTTTATGTTAATCATAATGTGTAACATAATTATAGCATTTCTAATCTCTACATGTTTTGCTCAACAAGATTGTGATTCAGTACATCATTTTTTATTCCTCCATCAGAGAGTTGGATTCTGCTTATATTTCCTGTCTTGTAAGATATGAGAGCAAAAATGCTTGAGTCTTATAAACTGATCAAAAGCCTGCATGACTTAACCTAAGCCCACAAGATCTAGGCATGATAAACCTGCACTGCAGGGGAAAGCATGGCTGATCAGGGCTAGTGGAATATGGATGCATAATGTCCTGTCGTAAACGCATGCTTTGAAAAAGCTCATTTTGATTTTAATCAAAGACAGGCAGGCTTGGTAACTACCTGATAAACATCTCAGCTGTATCTGAAGGTTATTAAAGTAAAATTAATGGCCTTAGCTGTTCAGTGGAGAGGGCAGGATTTTGTCCTGCCATATTTATGTTTTCCCTATTGCTGTGTCAGCTAGGTCTAGATTTACTGATAATAATGAACTGAGATAGTACACAGTTAATTATAATTATTAAATGCAAAACTGGCCTTGCTTTAAATTTTCTAAAGCAGTAAGCCTCTTGTTTCAACGACTTGGCACTTCTCCAAAGTTTAATAATATTTCAAGAGTATTATTTTTCTTTTCATTGCACTTAAAAAATCAATGCTTTCAGGAATTTTTATGTTACGGACAAGTAAAAATTTTGTGTCTTACTTCTTTTTCAGTATGGGTGCAAGCTGGCTGGAGTTGACTGAGCTAGAAGGTTTAGGCCAATTTTTTTTTGTATGTAGCGGTCCAATACTGACATTGTTTTGCACAATCGCTCCACTGTTTTCTTTATTCACTTCTTTCTTCCATCTACTACCTTCAGTACCAACACTGTTTATTTATCAATATTTTAGTTTTGATAAAAGTCATAAATTATGAAATAAACACAGTATTAGTTTAACTGGCACAAGATCTCTAACAAGAAATAATAACAAGGGCTTGACTGTTCTCCGGCCCTTATTAAATATTATAGACAAATAATAAAATATACAGGGCCTTTTTGAAAAACTTGCGACAGCTTAAAATCCTGGTCTCATAACAGAAATGTTTACTGCTTTGCAAGAATTTTATCCAATGTAAACTTTCATGTTTTATTCACTCCAGGCGATCATTAATACAATCAACAAGAAAAGCCTAAATCATCTGTTTCAGATAGGAATAAAAGATCTGGCATTAGCCACATACCCTTTCAAAATATCAAATCTAAGTTAAAATAATGTTAAACTACACTGGCCTACTTGAGGTGATTTAAAACTTTCATTTTTACTCATTTTTCAAATCCGCTCCTGCAGACAACTGTTTATCAGTGTGATGAAATTTTGAGCGCTTATTGCTGTGTTTACTACAAACTGCAATTTTCTGAGAGAAAAAAAGGTCTACCTAACAATATAAAAAAAAAAAAATTCAATCAATAAGCAACTTCTTCATATCATGAAAGATTAATTTTGTTTTGTGCCTAGAAAGGATAAAAACCAGAGATGGTGAGAAATAGGACTGTGAAGGATGAAGATGAAAGGAAAAAGGAAAAGAACCTTCTGAAATATCAGAGCTCTACAACCTTTTAAATTTAGATAGATCTAGAATGGGGATCATTTTCATAAGTTTCCTTTCTTGATAGGATAAGTAAATAATCTGAGCTAGATTTACATTTTGAAAATCTTGTTACAGGCAAAGAAAACAAGTATTGACATAGCTATAAAAAGAACAGGTAAAAAACTCTAACAGAGACAACAAAGCACAAGCTAAAAGGTCAGAAAAACTTAACAGAGCATTGCTTGAGTTGGCTACACTGCAAGATTGTAAGATTTCAAATGTTTACTCTGGAACAAAATATGCACTGCAACTATGCAGCATTTCTAATTAAATGTCCAACCATTCCTTGTATTGATGTCATCATTTGCCGAGAGAAAACTTTCTCAATTCATAAATCACTTTTAATTATGTTTTAATTATTTAAGTTCCGATGTATTCTAGGCCCCTTTGAATGCTCATCATTTTGAGGGTATAATTTATTTAAAAAATTATGGGCAGTTTTAAATCAGTGAACCTCAAGGCATTTTTCGTTTATACAGATTGGTTTGAAATAAGCATCAGGAAGTATCTTGAAAAAAATTATATTAGGGAAGAACAGAAGTTGTAATGGATTTTTTTTTTCGACTATTTTGTTTGCTATGCATGAATTTAGGGTAAAGATGCCCTTTGGAATACAATCTATTTATCTGACATGACAAAATATAGTAGAACCCGATTAGTTTGAACACAGATACCTCGGCATCACAATTTCCTCAAACTCATCCGTTTTCACCTTCTGATTTTCTCTTTATTCCCTTCTTATTTCTACATTTTCGTCGAATTAGTTCGAATTTATAACACATTTACTTCGAACAATCAGTCCTAAATTAGAGAAAGAAAATGTTTATCTCTTAATAAATTTGACAGACTGTGACTTTCATCAAAGTCTTAGATCTTAAATTTCAGTCAGGTACTGTGCACAGCTGTTGTTATCTTCTAACAAGCACGCTTTACCCCTCCCTTTTATTGTGTAGAAACAACTTGTGGACTGGCAGCTTAGACTTTTAATCGCCAGGGAGAGAGACACCCCCTCTCCCCCCACACTTTACTGTAGCTTAGTCCTATCACCCAGCACCATTTGTCTGTCTGCGCCTATGCTAGGCTGTCGCTAAGACTTTAGAGGGGTCCATTGTAATCAAGATTTACTTGTTCCACATGCACAAGACATGGGTAGTGGTGGCAGGTAAATCTATTTGGGCCCACCTCTTGATTAATCAATCAGTACACGGGTGTGAAAAAATAGCTAGCTGTTACGAGCTTTTTATTATCGTTTAGGACGCCAGATAGCTAAAAAAATAGAATGTTGGACTGGCAGAAGTTACATTCAATCATTTGTCGGGTTATATGGTGGGATTAAGCCTAGCTCTGCCTTGACAGACAGCCCTTGTCTGGGTTGAAGATTATTAAGGAACAAGTAACGTTCATTGTAACACTGGCTTTAGACTGAATGTATGCCTAGCTAGAAAGAAATTTATGACCACCATCTTAATGTAGACCAAGAGTCAGATCTAGTATCAAGAGTTTGAGATCGGAGATGCGCAGGGATTTGGAGACAAATTTTCACATGAAACGAGTTGGGAATGACAGAGCGGCTTATTCAGAGGTATCTGTCTTGTGTCCTCTATTTGAAGTACTAAAAGTAGCAAAAATACGGAAAAACGGGTATCTCTGTAATGCTCAGAATCGAAAGAAAGTAGCCAAAAACAAAAAAAAAAACAATAAAAAGAAAGCCTCTCTACGTTGTTCATGTACCTCAAAATATTCACAAAAACTGTCGCAAACCCAAATCCAGGGTCCGAGTGCTAAAAATAGATTTGCTTGAACACAGCTTCCTGGAACATATAAAAATTTCCCTGTGAATTTGAGGAATCTGTGCTCTACTGCATATCATACCTAAGATTCCACGGTAAAAGAAATTGGCACCTAATTTTTTCAATCAACTTCAATAAAAGGCTTTAAAAAAATCTATTTTTTTGCAGCACAAAACATTATGCCAACATTCTGTGAAGTTTTTGTCAAGATCAACATTGATTATTTCAAGATTTTAAGGTTAACTCTTGTTTGTGAAAAGATCAAGGGTCTAGATTTATGTATTTAAATCTGAGTGTACGGCGAGATTTTTGGAGGAAGAGCCATACCAAGCACCCATGGATAGCTTTGCAGACACAGACATTGTCCATACCAAGCACCCATGGATAGCTTTGCAGACACAGACATTGTCCATACCAAGCACCCATGGATAGCTTTGCAGACACAGACATTGTCCATACCAAGCACCCATGGATAGCTTTGCAGACACAGACATTGTCCATACCAAGCACCCATGGATAGCTTTGCAGACACAGACGTTGTCCATACCAAGCACCCATGGATAGCTTTGCAGACACAGACGTTGTCCATACCAAGCACCCATGGATAGCTTTGCAGACACAGACATTGTCATCATTTAAGGGCTCTGTTTAACAAAGTGCAAAATCTAATAATCAACATGCTTTGATTTATTGTGGTACCCTTTTTTTATTAACTGCTACTGTCAAATTTTTCTACAGGCGCAGAAAAAATTTTTTGGCAGCTCCATTTTAACCACAGCTAACATCAACATTACATCAGCTTTGAGAGACCTATAATATTTCATGGATCATTTAAACTGACTTCCTATTCGTTTAAATTGTTTCAGATTTCACTCATCTAGACTGAAAAGTTCCTAAGCATAAATTCTTTTCTAAATTAAATCATGATAATTTTAAAATTCGAAAAATGTTTCATTGTGCAATAAGAAATGTACTAGAGAACATTATGTTGAAAGTGGCTTCAACTCTTAGTGGTACATACCTGAAGAGGCAACAAATCTTCCACAAGGAGAGACCTTTCCACAAGAATTATTCACTTGGTGTGTGTCTATAGTAGTCAGGATTTCTCCTAATCAAAGAAATAAAAAAAAAATACATATAATATATATATATATAATTATATCAAGCAAGTTTCAACCTTGCATTTTGCCTGATACAATATTTTTATGGATTTAGTATGTCACGCAGTAAATAAAAAAAAAAACAACTTTAAGTATACTTATAAAATGTGATAACAATGAACCAAAGTATTTTTGAAATGTAACAGTTTGTACAAAAAAAATAACATAAACTAAATAACAACCTGAAAAATAAATCAACTACTTGATGATACTCGACTTATTCACTGAAAAACTAAGAGGAAGATTTTTTAAAATACTTTTACGAATACAGGAAAAATTCTTAATATACATCACAGTCTGTGACACTGAGTTGATCTTTCCACAGCTTGCAAGTTAATATTTGAAATATCGATCGTACATTTGTTTTCTTTGACCTATTACAATTTTCATCCTGAAACATTTTACATTTTTCTCTTCTGCAATGTTTTATCTTCTTAGTCAGAAATGCCTTTAATAATTTAAACTATTCCTCCAATCATAAATGCAATTCAAGTTCTAATGCTCTATAAAAGAGCTTCACCACCCTCTCCACTAGATCAAAACCTCAGCCACTAAGCCTACGTAATTACCCACCTTTCAGGTCCCAGATAAGGATGGTGGTGTCACCACTGCATGTCATGATCCACTTGCCACTAGATGAGATACCCACACCAATGATGTCATGCTTATGTTTCTGAAGAGCCAAAGCGTATGTGACAAAGACATAATTGCAGTTCTTTAACTAAACCCTTAAACCCTTCAAGATTATGCTCAGAACTAAACTTTAATATGAAGTTATTCTTTTGGTTAAAAATTCTTGATGACTAATTTTTTTTTGCCTTTTAGTTTACATTATATAAAAAAAACATTTTTCATCAAATTTCTTACATAAGTTACTTGTATCCAGCTGTATCTGAGCTTCCTTTTAATGGTTTATGTTGAATGTTTCTCTTAGCCTTGCAATTTGTAATCTTCAAAGACCATCAGGAATCCTGTGAACTTTTCATTTCACTCCACCCTTCACTTTTCCAATCAACACAAGGCTTAACTCAGGATTTTTAACACCATTAAGGTACTGATATAAAAAAAAAATTGACGCCTGTAATAAGTGGCAAAAAAATTATGCTTCTGTGATAAAAATAAAATTTTCTTAATTTTCTAAGCTGTACTGTTTGTTTTCCACGAAAGAAACCTAAAAAATATGATGTTGTAGTCAAATTCTTGTCATGAGAAGAAGGAAAAAAAAGCTTACCTGAGGAAAGGTAACTGCTCCACTGATTGTAACATTATGACTTCCATCATCCTTTTTGCCCAATCGAAATATTCTCACTGCATTTTCATTTGCAAGACTTGCAACAAGAGCCCTAATCAACAAAAAAGAACATGATTAACCTTTTCCAGATGCTGAAACCAGTTTCTTAAAACTTAAAAAGAAAGGAAAACAAAATAAAAAAGGAAATGAAATTTTCTAAGCACAGTGACACATTTTATACTGTATTTTAAGACTCACCTTGAGTCAGGGCTAAAAGCTATGTGGGTGGCTGAATCAAACTCAACATTTCCTCGAATGTACCTGTTTCAAGAAAAAATAGATTCAATTTCAAATAAAATTTACTTCAATACTTTCCAAATTTGGTCTTAACTAGAAAAATAAGTTTCAACATACAATACCGTTCAGCGCAATCAAAGTTCAACGCTTTATGGACAAATACAAAGAAGCATAAACTAAGAAATTAAAATTGTCATTTCCAAAAAATTTTTAGGCTTCTCCTTCTAATTCAGCCTGGGTATATCATTGTCATATAATTGTGCATAGTGAGTTTTCTGACCAACAGGTTTTGAACTCTGATCAGGCCAGCTGAAATGTTGAATTCCAAGAAAAAGCTCCTGTCACACTGACTAAAACACTTCACTCACATGTTAAAAAATCACATGTAGGGGGAGATACAGTATACTGTAAGATTGCAAAATTTATGTGCTCTACCTTGAGTTAAAACAGCATGCAAAATTGCTATTTTTAATACTTTAAGCCCATTCCCAAAATTTGTGCAGAATATAACAGAATTGAATTTCATACTCTTCTTATGATGCTTGGATTTAGTTGATATAATTTGTAAAATTACAAGCCAATCAAGGCTTAAATAATATACCTATATGCTTAAATAATAAAGACTCTTTTCTTTCAAAATAAACTTTCAATCCTCAGATTATCATAAAATAGTTCAAATAATGTCATAACCTTAAAAAAATGGAATTGAATGAATTTTTAAAACTTGAATGGAAAGCAAAAAATTAATCATGACTTGAAATATGAATGAATACTATCATATAACCATGGCTGCGTTTCAATTAGCATATTCTGCATTGATGTTTGGCTTACTTGTGTTCCTTCTGTCGAAATTCTTTAACACTCCAAAGCATCAGCGCTCTGTCTGATGAAATAAAAACGATTTTGAAAGAATCATTCCTCTTTCTCTCAACTTTTCATCAACAATGAAATGCATGACAAAGAATAAAGCCAAAAAAGGAGGGAAAAAAAACATTATTAACCAAAAGTATTTATTAGAAGGGTTTCATAAAGACATTTTTACATTCATGGTAAAAAAGTATGAATATCAGACTTTGTCTTTGAAGTTGATAAGAGCAATAAATACTACTTACTAACTTTAAAATTTGCTGGAAACCACACATTTCATTAAAAATTTTAAATCAAACCTTTGCTGCACATTGATATTTAGTTTGCCCTGCATTATGGTCATATAGATATATAGGCCAAGAATTATTTCAGGTCCATACATTTTATATTGGAAACTACTGTACCTGTTGCTTACCATGAACATAAATTGATGGTAAAAAATGTGAGCCAGAATAGCCTAACTGGGTGCCATATAAACTCTGAAAGTTTACTTGAGTCCTTGGATCTGTCTGTGAGTTTATTTGTAAAACCTTGAGCCTCGTTCTTTATTATACAAAATTTACTTTCATTTATAATTTGAACATGTCCTTATCCAATTATGATCGCAGAAATATTAATTTATGTGTTTCTAACAAAACAATTGAGAAAAATATTATTATATCCACATACAATATGAACATAAGACAGTTAATCAGGGGAGCTTGATAAATTAGTGGTAGGAAATTTATCCAAAATGTTTATGTGGTATGAAAAAAGTGAAAAAAAAAAATAATCAAGCAAACACTGCATCCCATCTTGAGTTGTTTATGATTGTATTGAGAGCAATCAAGAAAATGCCAATTTCATTGAAATGAAACCTTGTATCAGTCCTTAGTAAAATGAGCCTTTTCATTTTTGATTCATGAAAACGAAATAGAAACAATTATAATATATATATATACTGGTTTAAACTGAATATGTCTATTAATCTTGTTCATTTCTTCTCATCTTATGTCTCATTGTAGTGCTTTTAATGATCAATAATTCACTACGTATGGTTTGAGAACAAACAATTACATAGTGTAGGGAGTCGGATATTTGAAAGTTCATATATCAGCATGATGTTATATAACTCTATATTATCTCATCTTTTTACAGTAAGATGTCAGTGGCATTATCAATGCAAAGCTACAGCAATTACATGAGGCAAAGTGAGAAATATTTTATCTATGGTATAACAGAAGTTTGTTAATTTTTAATTTTAAGGAACCATAAAGCAGCTAGATTTCTACAGAATAAATAAAATAAAAAAAAAAAAATGGCAAGAACATCCAAACCTTCAGAGGCTGTGATCAAGTATTTCCCATTGGGGCTAAAATCAAGAGACACAATGCGACTGCTGTGGCCCTTAAGAGTGCATGACAACCATTCATGGGTGAATGGAATATGGGCAGGCTTCTTTATACTTTTTGTAACAGGCTTCACTTTCTTATTGGAATTGCTCTTCTCTGAAACAGCGTTGGCAGTCTGCTTGTCCTTGTCATTTTCTAAAAAAAAATGACACGGAAAGTCAACAAGAAGCAGGATTATATTTTCCCCAGAAATAAAAAGAATTTCAATTCCGTTGAATTAAATATTGCTAAAATGCTGACTACAACTATTAATAATGATTATGAAACACTGCAGTTGGTTTTGTTCTCTAGCTAATGCAGGTAACCAAGACATATTTTTCACAGGAAGGAAACCAGTAGGAAGTGATAGTTTCTTTTGTTTGCAATAAATTAAATAAAGCAAAAGAAACAAAAACAAATAAAACAACAACATGCAGAAGCAAAGAGAAAATCTGTAACAATGACTCCTGACCAAGGGTTCATTTCTGAGTAGAGATACAGCATATTTTGCCACTGTCTTGGCACTTTCCCACCTAACTTTGAGTTAATAAGTGCTGCTATTTATTCTATGATGGACCAACCAGTTTTCATAACTATAACAGTCAGATACAATTTAAAGACAGAGTACTATGAATGCAGCCTTTTCCTCAATCACAGAATAAATGTAGTGCATGCAAAGTCTTGATAGATTTTGCCATCTAGAATTGGCTTGCTGGGAAATGACAAGTATTTAGTCAGATTCAGATAAGGTGAGAGGGTGGATTGTACTTACAGATAAGGGCAACTAAACAAGAAGCAGGGTTATTGCTTGCCAGTTAAAAATGTTCATTTTTGGCAACAGCCTCTGAGACTTTACTTCATCACGTAAGTTAAAAAATCTTTATCACCTTCATTCTCTATCAAACAAAATTTGTTCAACTCATCTATCTAGGAGCCTTTCTTGACTAGAGATATAAAAAATAAACAGGTCTGTTTGTTCAGAGTTTTTCCCCATTTTCTATTTTTCTTCAAAAAAATAAAATGAGGTTACAAATGAATAATGCAAAATTTTCAGTCTACGCTTAATTCCCCTGGTCTTTGTTTAGCCTCATATTGAAGGTTCTATCTACAATGCAGTTGATGAGTCTGAGTATTACCTTATTAACTCTAATCATCTATACATGTGATTAAGGCAGAGTATAAAAAATTTGTGAAAGGATGTTTGCTACAAATTTTTAACGTGGACTTTGGAAAGAAAAGCAAAATCAGTGACAAATTAACTATCACTTCTGAAAAGGATTATTTTTACTTTAAAAGGTCTTTTCCAGTTAAATCACAAGAAATTCAAATCCTATTTAAAAAATGTTGACGGTTTTTATTTAGGACTCTCAAGTTAAAAATTGATGGTTTAGCTTCCACTTTCCAGTCACAAGAATAATAAAAACTCATTTGCAAATGAAATAAAACACAGACCTTCTTGTGTTGGTTTTTCTCTTCGAAAAACACTGCATAGAAGAGTAAAAAGTAGCACAATTGCTCCAACAGCAGCTGTGACTGCAATCAACGGCAAAGATGCTTCACTCTCTGACATGTTTGCAGAGGAAGGTTTACCTAGAAGTAGAATCTAGATTACTTGATGGTGGCTGGAATCAAGATTAAACTGAAGAACGTTTTAAGTGTAGCTTTAGGGTCCACGTCTTGCAAACTAGATTTTGATCTGATCTATTATATCTAAACAATGTCCTAATTCCAAAGAAGAGGGCGATCGAGCTGTGTTTACTTTCTTGCAGGCCCAGCACTTCAAACAGACGTTTAGATTCAGCGTCGTAGCAATAGAATAGTTATAAATCTAAATGTAACCGTCACACAATAACCCTTATTTACAAGTGCGTGTATATTTAGACTCTACGTCTATTTCAGTCTTTAAAGTATGGATTCCTGTAACGTTAACTGATGACGAGTAGACTGTGCAACAAGTCCGGCGTGAAAACGAAAGTTGAAGAGGGAGTGTTTGATGGATAGATAATTGTAACATGTATTTTGCTTTAATTATCATTTGATCATCTTCAAATGCTTAGGATAAATCCGTGATGATGAGTAATTTAATATGTTAAACTAAAGAGATTTATTTGATTCTTTCTGGACTGCACCGATAAATTTATAGTAATTGAAGAAAATTTCATGTGTCCATCAGAGTTACTATTCTTTCATTATTGACAAAATGGCTGCGCCCAGTAAGGGCACCGACGGTCCAACAGATGTACAAAGTGGATTTAACGAGCAAATGTTACCAAAAAATCTTAGTGAACAGCATGTTCAAAATTTTAACATCATTATAGACCATGTAATAGGAAACAAAAAAAGTCCGAGAACTGAACCCCTCGTGATAGGTGGTGTTCCACAAATGCCGCTAAGCCGTGAAGAGATTTTTATCAAGGGGGTTTTCGACAGCTGTGCCTTTAAATCATCAGCAAGTTGTGTAGTTGGTAAGATCTTGGTTTTATTCAGGCCGATTTGTATTCATCAAATCGTGGATCTAGTCAATTAAAAGATTACTTTAAATATTAAGGTGATCAATTAATTAGAGCGCTCAAACATGGAAGCTTTTAAATAAAAGCAGTAAAAGATCTTTGTTCTCACCACATATTTTGGAAAGAGTACCTTTTAGGTACGGACGGTGTTTTACATAGAAGAAACAGTAACAACCCTATACTTGGAACTCAGTTTTATAAATTGATTTAAACTTACGTTAGTCATTAAGAGTCGGCAAAGACCTCTATTTTTGCACTTATAAAAGTTGGATGGAGCACTTTGGTCCCCCGCATGTCGGCCATTTCTAAGCCCTCTTTGGTGTGTAAATTAGTCCATACCTAAAAGGAACTCTTTCCCATATTTTTCCTTCAAACTATGGTCTACATGTGTTTCAAGTGGAGGACGAGTGTGTTCTTTGTGCTCCGCTCTCTTCGGGCATGAGTCAAGAGTGTTTTGTTTCTGTCACGACCTTATATGTTGTTTTTTTTTCGTTTCATCTCATTTATACTCGCTTAGAGTTAGAAGACGCTTTTTGCTTATAGATGGGGACATGATGAAAAAATTTCTTCTTATTCTTCAAAAATATTATTTTTTTTTGAGGATATGGAATTTCTGTGCTGAACTGAGTTTGCATTGTCTTGTTGTTATAGAATATGATAGGGATATTGACAAAGCACCCCTTTGTCATGCCTGAAGAGAGCAGAGGACAAAGAATACCCTCGTCCTCTGCTTGAAACACATGTGTAGTGTGACGCACAATTATGTGGTAAGATCTTTTTCTGCAATTAAACTATTATAAATATTTTTATAATTACTCTGTTGCCATTTAGAATGACACTACTCTTTCCTCCCACCCCAACTGTTCAGATGTAGTGGTGATAGTGAGATTTGGTTTTTATCACTTGATGTGTCATTTTGTTTGGTCTTATTTCATTGAACCAATTCTATCCTTTGCTTGACAGAAAGCCCCAGTGTAACTATGTGTAACATGAAATTATTCGACAACTCAAGGGAAGTAATACTAATCAAAGATCTCAAAAAGTGGTTCATTCTCTTTGAAATTTAATTTATCCTCGGAACATACCACATAGGAGGAAGTAGAAAGTATAAAACAAGAGAAGTAGAAGATAAATTTTAGGGGAAGAATAGCAATAAAGAAAGGAGAGATCTGGGCAAGAAGAGGAAGTATAAGATTAGAAAGGTGAGGAGTGGTTTTTCTTTTGTGAAACAAAATTATTGCCGTCTAATGGCTATGACTTCTTTCTCAAACCTATATATCGAAATGACCAAAAGGAATAGATGATTTCATGCTCGACCGTAATAAATGAGAAAAGTAGAAATAAAAGAAAAAAATTAACCTCCTCTTCTCTACAGTCATTCTAGTCCTTTTTCTTTGAAAAAATTAATACATGTATTA
Organism: Elysia crispata; assembly: GCA_033675545.1. NCBI lineage: Eukaryota > Metazoa > Mollusca > Gastropoda > Plakobranchidae > Elysia > Elysia crispata. The sequence continues at coordinate 135,765 of JAWDGP010006459.1, forward strand.
CAATTTTATGTGTGTAATAAGAAAGTTACAATGGTTCTCATTATGCATCTTAACAAGAAATAATAAACCTGATCATGCAGCAAAGTTAAAGTTGCTCTCAAATCTCAACTTTTGTCAACTTACAAAAGATGAACAAAATGCTAGGTAAGCTCTAAAAGAAAAAAAAAGCACTTACAATAAACATAGAAGGGGCAACAACATCAAAACCAGACCAACAAACCCCTAAAGGAAAGGGAAGAAAGGAATAAGAGAAAACGTATCAAACATTAATGTACATAAACTTCTTAACAGAAAATATACAGTTTTAAATAATTTATGGAAAATTATAATAATTTTTTTAAAGCAAGGTAGGAAACACCAACGAGTGCAAGAAATCTTGATAAATCTTTATGAGCCTATTAAAAAAAAAATCAAAGTTTTAACTTGACTAGACTGTAGTGATGAATCTATCAAACTCAAAACTTTAACTTTCTCAGTCACACATTTCTCTCTTCAAATAAATAATAAAAAAAATAACTAAAATTTCAAAACTTTATTTGAAGGGGACTGAATATCATAAAAATTTGGTTCATTTACCTGCACCAGATTGGAATTTTGATACTTTTTTATGAAAAATACAAGAAGCAAAAATAAAGTTTTTATTTTTATCCTTATCATGATAATTCTGCAACAACCATATGGGGCATCCCTGCCATTATAAATGCCAGGTACATAATACAATGTAATTAATTTCTGATTTTGCAATGAATTTCAGGTTTTGCATTGGGAGGTGTCTTTGGCCTCTTTACAGCAGGTGTGGATCCCATGTCTACAATAAGTACGGAAACCCCAACAACTCGAATGGTATTGAGAGAGATGAAAAATAGGTCTTTGTCATATGGCAAGAACTTTGCTCTTGTTGGGGCAATGTTTGCTGGAACCGAATGTCTTGTCGAATCGGTGAGTCATGTGCTAGCTAGTGCAAAATATTTTTTAGTCTAATAATAATAATAATAGTAATAATGATTATAATCATAATAATATTGATCTTTTTAATCCTTTCCCTGACGACATATTTTACCCCTGATCCCTGACGACTGGGTCAAAATGACCCATACACATTTATTGAGAAAAAAAACAACTGGGTCAATTTGACCCGGACACCTTTTATATAGAAGAAGAATATCTTTTATTGCTGGATTATTGTTACATTGTAATATTAAAATCCAAGGTAACATTAAGTCTCAATTGACGCTTTCCTCCTATTTGTTAATGACAAAATAATAAAGAGAATTGTGGACAACACAAACATTGAAGGTGCAAAAGCAAAGGGCTCTGGGTGGAAAGACACAAACATTGATGAAATGAAAGCCTTCATCGGTTGCCTTCTTCACTGTGGCGCTTTACGTCAAAACAACTTGTCAGTTGAGATGCTTTTTAGTCCCGTAGATGGAAATTCCCTAGTGAGAGCAACGTTTTGGATGCACCGGTTCAATAACTTTTTGAACCATCTTCGTTTAGATGACAAAGCAACAAGGACTGAGCGGCGTGCAAGAGATTTGTTTGCACCCATCCGTGATGTTTGGAATTCATTTCACGACAACCTGGCCAAATATTATGTCTCAAGCCAAAAAATTACAGTAGATGAACAATTAGTTCCATTCCGAGACAGCTGTAGTTTTATTCAATATATACCATCAAACCTGATAAATATGGCATCAAAATTTTCTGGGCATGCGATGCTTCAAACAACTATCCTTTGAGAGCTTTACCTTATCTTGGGAGAGACACTACAAGCCCCAAACCAAGTCAAAGAAGCCAGAGTGTCGCTGCAGATGAAGTCAGTTTATTGACTGATGATTCTCATGGATCAGGGCGCAACATAACAAGTGATAACTACTTCACTGATCTGAAGTTGGCAGAAAGCCTTGTCAAGAAAAAAACTGGCAACAGTAGGATTAGTCAGAAGAAACAAAACCTTTCTTCCAAATGAATTTCAAGAGAAGAAGGCCCTCCCACTTGGGAAATCAAAATTTCTATAATTTAGGAAAGAAAGCGTGCTGGTCTCTTAGCAAACAAAACGTCAAAAAAATGTTCTGCTTCTAAGCACAATGCACAACAAGGGTGATGTGTGTACTGAGAGCCAAGAACCAGAAATCTTCTTCACTTATAACAAGACAAAAGGAGGTGTTGACACAGTGGACCAGATGGCACATGCCTTCACAACAAAACGAAAGACCAAAAGGTGGCCGCTTGTGATATTTTTGCAACATACTGGACTTGTCATCAATTGCTGCCCTGATTGTGTTTAAAATGAAGTATCCCTTGGACTCTCTGTCTCATGATGACAACCGACCAAAGTTCAACATAGACATTGGTCGATCCCTAGCATTGCCACAGATTATCTGTCCATCAGCAGTCCTTACGTTGCAAAAACAGGTGCAAAACAACATCACAGCAGTATTGGACACCCTGAGGCCTTCTGCCATCGAAGCTGTTTCAAACCTACTTGCAAAGAAAGCAAAACTTGAAGATGGAAAACTGAGGAGGTGTGACAGATGTCCCTCAAAGAAAGACAAAAAGACAAGTACAACTTGCACCAAATGTTCTTGCTAAATTTGCCCAGAACATTCCGTGATTTACTGCAAGAATTGTGCGTAGATGTTGCAGGAGACAAACAGATTTTGTGTCATCTTAATTCTTACTGTTAGAAAGGAATTAGATGAAAAGATTGCATAGATTATGTGTCTTGTGTGTGTGTTTTTGTGTATGCTTGTGTGTGTGCATGTGTGGATTTTGACGTCATGTATATGACATGGGAAAGATACATTGCCATCCTGTATGCAATTATTTCTAATCATATCGTTATATATAAAGCTGTTATTATTTTCAAGAGAACTTATTAAATGTGAAAACAAAGGAACTAAACTTCAAAATCTCATTTCTTTGATGAAATTACTTAAAGAATATATACAAGTCAATATGACCCAGTTGTCAGGGACTGTATACAAAAACTTCAACCCCCCACAAATTCCATATTTTTTATCAAAATCATAATCAGGTCTAGGATACTGTTTACCTTGATAATCTTGAGGATTACATGAAATTTTACTAAAACATATTAATTATCCCCCAATTTACTGAGTATGAAAGATCCCAACGGGTCAATTTGATCCAGTGGTCAGGGAAAGGGTTAAAGATAGACCCATTTTTTCTTTAACACAATTTTTTAAGTTGTTAATCTAATTAAAGTATTATTGCTGCAAAATCATAAAGTTATTGGTCATATTTATTAACTTTTTCTGTGACATTTTTTAATTGCAAGTTCTAAGACTTTGAACTTAAAGCATAATTTAGGCTGCGAAGAAAGAAGAGTATTCAATCATTATTGTTCCTCTTTTTTAAAAAAAAATTCACCTTTTTCTTATAAGTACATGGATTTGCTGGTCTTATCAATTTCAAGTACAGTATAATAGGTTTACCTTTTTAGTAAGATTTCTATTCTTTCATTTTCTTCTTTTTTTATCTCAGATGTTACACTAGTGACTCAGTAGAAAATATGCATTGGTTGTTTCAATGTAATTCAGCTCACAAAATTATGATCTGTCTCATTATCCTTTGAATTGTAGAATGTTTTTTGTTGATTGGACACTTTAGTGTACTGTTACTCTGTTAGGGAAATAAATGAAAATGAAGACTAAGTAAAACACAGCAAGGAAACATTGTATTGATCAGAGAACAGTGCATGAAAAACACAAAATTTCTCCATCAAAATAACACACAATTATGTCAAATTTAAAAATGCACTTTTTTTCAAGCTTTTAAGTGCTAAAATTAAAAATGGCTTAAGGTTGCAGTAAATCCTTGAAGAGCAGATTTCTGCATCTAGATGTATTTTGTAGTGTTATTTTCACAAAATTAATTGTAATTTAGAAAAAAAAATCATCAGACCTCTTTAAAGAGGTACATGTACTAACTTTTTATTTAATATTTTTTTCTGGAGTAGTAGGAAAAAATGCATATGAGGAATTTACTATACAAATTCAAATTAATACATGTAGTGTATTTCTCAATCAAATATTTGACACAATATATGACCCGCTAGGATTTGTTTTGATATTAGGCTAGAAGTTTTCCTCACCCAAAATCTTTAGATACATCAACGATCATTTAATTATTTACATGAGTATCAAAGAAAGATGAGATTTTAAAATACACATTGGGATGATCAAAATAGCTAAGCCATTCTTGCTTTTTAACTATTTCTATTTAAGACATGTATAAATTATTACTCACTTTGAATTATTGATGATGTAAGGATAAACTAAATGTGTATTCCCCATGAAGAATTGTTTTTTCAACTTTCAATCCACAATTTTTTATACAAACACTTTAAATTCATAACTAAAGACAAATGTGCCAAATTTCTTCTTCAAATGAAAAAAGTTATCCTTTATTAGGTGCTCTGATTTTTTAACACCCACTTATATTTTATCCTTTTTCGTTTTTTCGTTGTAACATTGCTCTATTTCATTTTTTCAGTACCGGGGGAAAACAGAGCTAATCAATGGAACTATGTCAGGGGCCATCGTTGGAGGAGTGTTAGGAGTCAGAGGTGTGAACTCTTCCTGTGACACAATTATAATCAGTCAGATCAGGCATAATTATTTGATGGCAGTGTATTTGACATAAAGTTGAATTGATAGTGAAATTTCTAAGATTCCAAGAAAGCTGAATTTTTTTTTTAAACAAGCAGTAATAGGATATATTCAATACACAATGTAAATTACTTTTTATTCTTGCAAACGTAATGAATTTGTGAGATCTGTTAGAGTTAAGCCACGGCAGGATAGTTATTTCAGAGAGACAATAAGTAAACCAAAGTTGCACAAATATAAAACGCAGTGTATCTTGAAGTAACTTGCATAAATGCTTGGACTGATGAGAGGCTTCATAAAAAAAATATCATGTCTCAAAAGAATATTTACACATTTATAAAAATGAAATGCGCACATCTAAAAACATTCTTTCACCTAACAGTAACAATATAAACGTTTTGCAGTTACCCTAGACTTACTTCTCTGTTATTTTTTTTCAGCTGGACTTAAAGCTGGTCTGCTTGGAGCTGCTGGATTTGCCTTGTTTTCTACTGCTATTGATTACTACATGAGGCATTAACTTAAGTAGAAAATGTAGATATGGGTGATATATATTTATGGCATTTTGTTTTGGCTGATGCTTGCAGAAATTTTTTCAACTTCGTCTTGGTTTTATATATATTTATATATATGTATATATATATATATATATATATATATATATATATATAGAGAGAGAGAGAGAGAGAGAGAGAGAGAGAGAGAGAGAGAGAGAGAGAGAGAGAGAGAGAGAGAGAGAGAGAGAGAGAGAGAGAGAGAGAGAGAGAGAGCGAGAGAGAGAGAGAGAGAGAGAGAGAGAGAGAGAGAGAGAGAGAGAGAGAGAGAGAGAGAGAGAGAGAGAGAGAGAGAGAGAGAGAGAGAGAGAGAGAGAGAGAGAGAGAGAGAGAGAGAGAGAGAGAGAGAGAGAGAGAGAGAGAGAGAGAGAGAGAGAGAGAGAGAGAGAGAGAGAGAGAGAGAGAGAGAGAGAGAGAGAGAGAGAGAGAGAGAGAGAGAGAGAGAGAGAGAGAGAGAGAGAGAGAGAGAGAGAGAGAGAGAGAGAGAGAGAGAGAGAGAGAGAGAGAGAGAGAGAGAGAGAGAGAGAGAGAGAGAGAGAGAGAGAGAGAGAGAGAGAGAGAGAGAGAGAGAGAGAGAGAGAGAGAGAGAGAGAGAGAGAGAGAGAGAGAGAGAGAGAGAGAGAGAGAGAGAGAGAGAGAGAGAGAGAGAGAGAGAGAGAGAGAGAGAGAGAGAGAGAGAGAGAGAGAGAGAGAGAGAGAGAGAGAGAGAGAGAGAGAGAGAGAGAGAGAGAGAGAGAGAGAGAGAGAGAGAGAGAGAGAGAGAGAGAGAGAGAGAGAGAGAGAGAGAGAGAGAGAGAGAGAGAGAGAGAGAGAGAGAGAGAGAGAGAGAGAGAGAGAGAGAGAGAGAGAGAGAGAGAGAGAGAGAGAGAGAGAGAGAGAGAGAGAGAGAGAGAGAGAGAGAGAGAGAGAGAGAGAGAGAGAGAGAGAGAGAGAGAGAGAGAGAGAGAGAGAGAGAGAGAGAGAGAGAGAGAGAGAGAGAGAGAGAGAGAGAGAGAGAGAGAGATAGAGAGAGAGAGAGAGAGAGAGAGAGAGAGAGAGAGAGAGAGAGAGAGAGAGAGAGAGAGAGAGAGAGAGAGAGAGAGAGAGAGAGAGAGAGAGAGAGAGATGAGAATACACTATAATGCATGAAAAATCTTTTTCTTTTGTTGTGTTAGAAAATGTTTTGGCCTCTTCATTCTTTTCGAACAATTAAAGGATCGATGTATAATTTCAAAATTGATTTTTATGTTGTTTTTTACTGTTTCTGATTTTTGCTTTGGAGTGTGACTTTTAATTTTAATGTAACTGGCAATCTGCATTGCCTTTAAGTTTGTTTTGAATTCTCATCATGTTGTTATACCCTTGTGTCAATTTTACTTATTCAACATAAATTATTTTTTACCAAATGACAATAAAAATATTCTTTAGATAAACATATTATGGGGTTTAAGAAGTCTTTGGTCTGAGAAGGAAGAAATTGTGGAAGTGTTGTCAGCCGTTATTTCATTTCTTTGGAAAGCAAGATGCAATTTTTTTGTGAAAATCCAACAGTTTTTGTTTATGTTAACATGTTTAGCTAAACCAAAGTAGGAAATCATTTTCTTTTCTTTGCTGAAGCTGCATCACTGAGCTTGCTGAATATTGCTTAGTTATCAAGTTTTACACATGCAAAGAAAATCCCCTTTTTTAGGAAATTGACCTAGTCTATAGAGAGAAATATCCTTTATATAAAATGCTGTGACATACATGGTACAAAAATTCAAAACTGGATTCATATTGATAATGGATGAAGGACGTGAAGCCCCACCCCCACCCTCTCCCATTTTTGGGCTAACTGAAGATAATGTCACTATAGCATAATAGAGAAACTGGTTCTATAACTGCCAAACAACTCTCAAGTGAAACTGGAGTCACTCAGTCAGTGTCAAGTCAATTGAACTAATTCTCCAAGATTATCTCAATAGTCATGGATAATGTTTCTGAGCGGTGGGTACCTCACCTTTTGACAGTGAGCAAAAGAAGCAGAGGATAGATTCCTGCAAAACTCTCTCACGAATAGAATCCTATGACACATATTTCTTAAAAACATGATGATCATGGATGAAACATGGATTTATCATTTTGATCCAGAACAGAAAATGTGCTCCTTACAATGGAGACCCGTTTCTTCCTCACCAAAGAAGGCAAAGGTGACACCATCAAGTTGAAAGATCATGTCATGTTTCTGGGACTATGAAGGTAAAATTATGACGAATTACCTGGATGGAAAATGCGCAAACCATCACAGAAGACTACAACTAGGATTTGCTGATAAAACTGCGGTGTGAATTTGTGCGAAAAAAGTGTTGAAAACTCAGTTATGGGGTCCTCCTTATGCATGACATAGGTTAGAACAAGCAGCTCAGAGGGCAGAACGGTGCGGTTTTGAAATCCTGCAACACCCAGTTTATTCAACAGACTTGGCCTCCTCAAACTTTTTTCTGTTCCTCAATCTAAAAAAATCTTTCAAAGGGCGCTGTTTCCATGACACTTGAAGCTGCTGATTGAAGACTAGTTATTGGCTCAAACTGGGTCCTTATACTTTCAAGGACTTTTGAAGGGGAAAGAGAAGTGGTAGAAATGTTAAATTCTGCGTGATGACTATATAGCGAAATTAAAGCAAGTGTGTCAAATTTCAAAGCTCTACCTTTATTGCTTCATATCTATACCAAAGACCTCTTGAACCACCCTCGTATGCATCAGCTTTTCCCAGAAAGGCGATAAAAGAACTTAATTGAGTAATCTTTTGAAAAGCATAGTCACTGGCACCTGTGAAAAGACTTTTTGGTCATATGAGAACCACTTCACCATTTTTGTATCGCACTCTCATAAACATTATCATGATTGCATTCCAATAATCAAGAATATTTAGTGGACATCAGTTTACAGGCTGCTGTTATGCCGTAGAATACAACTTTTTTTTAAATCATTCAAGTGTTTGAAATGTTATCTTTTCTTCTGAACATCTGATCTAGAACAAATAGCGTCATTGCTTTTTTAATAGTTAAGTTTCTTCGGAGGAAAAGTTATTGCTTAGCCCACTGGCAAAAATGGAAAGCACAGTTCAACAAAACTTATCTTAAGCTGAAACTTATTTTTTGATCCATATTTAAAAAAAAAATATCAAGAATTTCAATGTAATGTTAACTGAAATGATAAAAAAATGATTATAATATAACCAGAACAGTTTAGAGGGTTTTGAAGATTAGCGCCTCAAAAATTTAAGGGGTTAGGGGTAGGTTTTTTTGTATATATGTTCTAACTAAATTATGTAACTAGACTCTTTGTTTTAGTCTTTTTCCAAAATCATTACAAAAATCTTTATTAGAGTTCTGATCAATGTTTTCAGATAGTTATCCTGACAAATTTAACAAAGGGAATGAAAACACACTATACAGAACTTGAGGATTTTGAAACTTAACTAGAGATGAATCTTCATTTTGATTGATTTTAATTTGGAGTGTAACTTTTCCACCCTTCTCCCAAGCAAAAATGATGCTCTTTTTAATCTGTTTCGAGTTTTTTTTTTTTAGGTTCTTTCTATGGTCTTCTCCACTGCTGCCCCTAGTCATAGTCATACTCTATTTTGCTATGCCATTTGCAGAAATTAGATTTATTGTGATGTCCAACATCCAGTGCTATTTCTTTGAAGAAATCACCCGCTTGTACATGTACTTTCCATCATGCCGAAGTCAACACTCCTTGACCACAGTACAGTTTTATCACCAGAAAATTTGAACACCCAGACATACCTGAACCCATTTCCACGAATTATAATTATTTTGTAAACCAATAACCAAAGGTTTAGTCACCTGTCAGCTTAATAAAAAAAAAATCCAAACCTCTAATCTGCTTGTTAGGGCATAAGAGAGTCAAGTATTTTAAATGTGGCAAAAACTGCGATATACCTATCTCCAGAATTGAAAAGTGTGGTTGTTTATAAATGTATACTGTGGACACAGGGTTGTCTCTCTGTAAACGCCAGTGTTTAAGCAATAAATGAATGTTAAAAAAAATTTTGATTATATTTTGATTATTTTGATTATTATTTTGATCAGAGTCAGTGTTCGGGAACTAACGGATACACCACAATGTTGGCGAGGGTGAGAGAATTGGCTGCAGTTTGAGGTCAAAGAGTTTCAATAATATTGTGTTTCCCGCTCAGGAATTCTGTACCTGATATGGCAATGAGTAGACGGTCAACTAGGGATTGATACCTGATAGTAATAGAAATAGCCTAAATCTTTCAGTTTTGACGGGTATGATGGCTAGGAAAACCTCCTCGAAAACTATATTTAAAAAAAAATTCAAAAGAAATCATCAAATACACCAGTGTGTCGCAAATAAGTTAATACAAACAATATTGGATCTAGATCCACAACCAAAAGTCGAACGCTCATCTGTCGAACTCGCTTTTCCTTCATGTATTTCTGAAGCTCTCTTGATCAGCACTTTCATTTATACCCAATGCCAGACACATATTATAGGAAAGACCAAGAATTGACATACAGCCATCTCATATTGGCTAGAACTCTCTTAACTAAAAGTAGACAAAAAAAAGTTATACAATACAAGCTAATTATATACATTTGGGCAATTCGCGATCACAAAATTATAAATTATTGTGTGGTAAACTCCACTGGGTATCCACAAATTTAAAACAGAAGGGAAATAATGTTATTGACTATTTCAACGTTTTATAACTTCCTTTTCTAGCTTTACTTCCTGCGTTTCTAGCGTTGAAGTAAAGTTTACATCAGGAAAAAAAAAACTATGCCAAGATCCTTGTAAAGCTTTATATCTTCCACTGGTGTGTATCGTTAAGCCTAGTTTTATGTTTGTTCAGATAAGCCCTTTTCGTGAAGACTGCTACCTTGGTTTTATCTTAATTGTCATTCAAATCTAGTCTTCAAGTTATTTTTGTATAGGATATCAAGATTTTGTTAGAGTCCCGTTACCATCTCTATAACAAGTATTGCGTCTTTTCAAACTGAAAATGATTTATTTTACTCAAATCCGGTAGAAACTGAATGTCATGTTTGCCTTTCCTTGTTCGTGCTAAGATTAAAGTTCAGTAATTAATATGCAGAACAGAAATGGACTTTAGGAGGTTCCATTATCTCATTCACATATTTTGTAAATTGTGATTGTAACAGAGGGTGAAAATTTATCTTTTATCCCTTTAACGGCATTTGGTTTTGCATGTTATTCCCTTTAACTGAAAATGTTGAAAACTGTACATACATGTATATCTGTATGCTACGTTAACCTTTCTATTCAATGTAACTGCTTCTTTACCATAGCAAATAGTGTGAAGACATGTTCAAAACTTAATGACCCTTTCTAAAATCTGCATGATCTTTGTGAATGACATATTGTCTCACTTAGCCTTTGTGTGTACATCGTTATAATCAAAGAGTTTTTTAAGGATCTAGGCCCAGAGGTCGGTCATATTGTCCATGTATTACATGTATAGTCTTTCTTGTGGAGTGATACAATGGTGATCTCGGTTGTTACCGAAAAAAAAAAAACTACCTGCGTTGAAGATCTGCACTTTTTTTTTTCGCCTTTCCACTAATTTTTACTCTACTTCTTTTTCTGCTACGCCAAGATGGCACTTAAGTAAAAGTATGATTCTTTCCGATTTTTCCTTTCTATTTAAAAATCATCTCTAAATTCAACATTGTTGATTTTGATGAGTAAGTTTTTTAACATGAACATATCTTTCTTGACTCGTTTATTGACCATAAGGAACTCTTATGTCTTAACAAATCAATTCGATTTGATCTGTGGATTGTCCAAGCGTTTATAGGTTATTTAGTATTTTTTTTGCGTGCTTTGGATTTGTTTTTATTGTGTGGGCAAAGTGGTATAGCATCTAGGTTAATTTCTTCAGTGGTTATGGCCTTGGTGGTAGAAATCTATATTTTTTTATTGACTTCTTGAATAGCAAGAATCGCAAAGCAGATTGACATTGTGCAGTAAGCCACGATTACATAGAGCTTCATTTTTCATCGCGTCACTTTCCGATATTCACTTGCATCATCCATCGGTCGTTTAAATAGCTTTTCACTTGCCTCATAGATGGGTGACCTTGACAAAGACAAGGTGCCTTGCGGCTTTACTTTTTTTGCAGGTGGGCATTAAAGGCGCATTCTTACCCACATCAAAGAAAATAACAAGGGATGACTAGCAGTGGGAGAATTCTTTTTAAATGTTCAGAATATTCTCCTCCAGTGACTGTCTCTCTATCGCTTATTCTGCCTGTCTGTTTTCTCTAAATACGGTACTCCTGTGATTGTCTCTTTATGGCTTTGTCGGCCTGTCTTTTTCTATATACTCATGTATTTGTCTCACTATACATTAATTTGTCTGCATCCCTGTATGTTACTTGGTCTCTCTATAATGTCTGGCCCTTTGGCTCATTTTCTGTATGTCCGCCCACTCTCCTCAGCCTCCTTCTATCTGTTCACGTCTCTCATCTTATCCTGTCCTAGAGTCTGGTTTTGACTACCTCTCCCACCCCCCCCACCCCCTTTTTGTCCCTCTTGTCTATGTGAGACCTAGAATAATTATAAACCTGTAATAATTATAATCCTAAAATAATTACAAACCTAAAATAATTATAAACAAAAAATAATTATAAGCTTTTACGCAAAGCAGAGATGGAAAAAGAAAGCTCAAATTGCATATAGGTGACATTGTCCTTCAATTTATGACTGCTTAAGAGGAATTAGCCTTCTGATTCTGCGGCTACATTCTGCTGTGGGGTTAAAACTAGTCATCTACTTAAAACACTTTCGCAGTCCATTTCTTTTCATCTATTGGCTTTTTTGTTTGTTTGTCTGTTTCTTTAATCTTTATCTCTTCGTCTCTATCTCTTTTTCATTGCAGTCTGCTTCTCTTTCTGCGTCTGACAATCTGGTTGTCTGTGTGTGTAACTTTAATTTGTACTGTCTAACAGTAGGTGCACCTTCTTTTCTCTCTCAGTCTTTCTCAATTTTTTCATTCTGGTAACTATGGCTGTCCATGTTTCTTCTTATCTCTAACAAAACTGTTGCTTTTTTATCTGCCTTTGCTTTCTCGACACTTTGGTTTTCTGGCTGCCCTCCTTGTTTCCAGACTCATCCTCTGTGCTTCAAGCTAATCCGTTCCTGCTTCTTCCTCGTCCTGTTTCGCATCCGGAATAATCCAGATCTTCTTTAACGCCTCCTGTCTATCTCTCCATTTCTGCCTCTTTGTTATCCGCTGTCTCTTTCCCAGTGTTTCTGTTTGTAGAAGCCTGTATTTCTCTCCCTCTTCCTTCTCTCTCTCTCTCTCTCTCTCTCTCTCTCTCTCTCTCTCTCTCTCTCTTTCTCTCTCTATCTCTCTCTCTTTCTATCGACCTATTAATCTATCTCTCTATCTACCTATCTTCCTCCCCTCTCTCTCTACCTACCTATCAGTCAATCTATCAGTTCTATCTATCTATCTCTCTATCTACCTATCTTCCCCCTCTCTCTCTACCTACCTATCAGTCAATCTATCAGTTCTATCTATCTATCTCTCTATCTACCTATCTTCCCCCTCTCTCTCTACCTACCTATCAGTCAATCTATCAGTTCTATCTATCTATCTCTCTATCTACCTATCTTCCTCCCCTCTCTCTCTACCTACCTATCAGTCAATCTATCAGTTCTATCTATCTATCTCTCTATCTACCTATCTTCCTCCTCTCTCTTTACCTACCTATCAGTCAATCTATCAGTTCTATCTATCTATCTCTCTTTCTACCTATCTTCCTCCCCTCTCTCTCTACCTACCTATCAGTCAATCTATCAGTTCTATCTATCTATCTCTCTATCTACCTATCTTCCCCCTCTCTCTCTAATCTCTGTCAATAGGCTCTCAGAACTTCTACTATTGTGTAAAGAAAAAGGAAAACAATAATAACAAAACAATAAAGCAAAAAACTTTCATCAGCCTCACACAGTGACCTTTTGGCAGACATGGGAAACTCTGAATTAAATGAAAGGCTCAGGTAATATTTTGAGATTTCACTATGTCGAAAAAACTAACATATATCTCCTTCAAAATCACCCAATGTACGTTGATGGAGTTTACTCAGCTTTGATCTGCCAAGATCAATGTCCCACGTGGCACAAGGGAAAAAAAGTTAAAGAAAAGTTATGAATTTTGGTGAAAAAATGCTTTTGAAAGTTTATTATATTTGTATTACAATTAATTCACCCCATCAATTTTTTTTTGCCAAATTTGTTACGATAAACCATATAAAATTTATAAGACTGTTATCAGAGTTTAACAGAAAAAAAATCATAAACATAATATATATACAAGTATGTGTGTGTGTGACAATGTGTTATTTTAAAATTTTACTACCGCTACCACCTTTACTACTATTACTACCACTTCTTCTACTGCTGCTACTTCTTCTTCTACTACTACTACTACTACTACTACTACTACTACTACTACTACTACTACTACTACTACTACTACTACTACTACTACTACTACTACTACTACTACTACTACTACTACTACTACTACTACTACTACTACTACTACTACTACTACTACTACTACTACTACTACTACTACTACTTCTTCTTCTTCTACCTCTGTTACTTCTACTAGTACTACTACTACTACTACTACTACTACTACTACTACTACTACTACTACTACTACTACTACTACTACTACTACTACTACTACTACTACTACTACTACTACTACTACTACTACTACTACTACTACTACTACTACTACTACTACTACTACTACTACTACTACTACTACTACTACTGCTGCTGCTGCTGCTGCTGCTGCTTCTGCTGCTACTTCTACTACTTCTACTACAGCTGCTACTTTATGTTATTGTTTTCCACAGATTGTCGTAAAAGGCAAAATGGTTAAGAAATGTTGGCGTAATTATTTTGTTTTCTTTATCCTCAAGTTAAAAAGTGTCAGTTTTTCCTTTTCTTTTTTTCGCATGTTACTTTTACTGAATCAAAAATACACAAACGATCTCTTAACATTATTAACATGCTTTAAAACACGTCTTCACAACAGGATAAGCGAAATTTAAATAAAAGTATGGAAGTTTCAACAGCCAGGAGAAAGAGAAGAATCACTTGAAACACGACGGTAGTGAGAATAATAATTAAAATAAGAAATACATTTTTTCAGTATTTCATGCTCCAAATGAGGGGACCACTTAATCCACTGCTACCATGTAATATATCCATCTTCAACCCCTTCACACGTCTGCTTATTAACAATAAAGCACATTTCTGAACTCATTAAGAATTAAAGTTTAGATTAAGTTCCTTACAATTTTTATTATACAATAAAGAAAAAACCCACATGCCTCCAGCGTACTTTCCTTATGCAAGAGTAAATCTCCCATCTATCCTAATTAATGTTAATACTGAATCATTTCTTTGTATGCAAAAAAAATCCAAACTGGTAAAAAGAATTGTTTAAAAAGAACAAACTACTAAATCGGGTGCATTATCGTTCGCACGAGCTAAACTAAACCTCGAAGATCTCACGCGCCGAAAAAAAGTTACAAAAAATTGGCTGTGACATTAAAATGCAAACAAGACTCAGACGTAGCTCTTGACTCTGACCTCACAGTCAAATGAATTCTAGGGGCATCCATCTCTACTTCAAAAGAAGCAAAATATGCTGAGGATAATTCGCTCGAGTTTCATGTCACCGACAGCTATTGCTTTATCTCGTATCTTTTGCAAAGATCTTAGCGAACATAAAATTAAAATTATTTTAACCACAAATGTCGTGAGATAAACTTTTTCTAGAGACATCAGTTTTAAAACTCTTTTAAAAGAAAATAATGTAAACATGCAGACAGGCCTTCCTTAAGTGACTTATAGGCTTTTCAGCATCGACACCTTACTATTTTTTGTCCATATCTATTAATTCTTTCTTTCTGTCTGTCTGTCTGTCTGTCTGTTTCTCTGTCTGTCTCTCTTTTTGTCTCTCTGTCTCTGTCTGTCTGTCTGTTTCTCTGTCTGTCTCTCTTTCTGTCTGTCTGTCTGTCTGTCTGTCTGTCTGTCTGTCTGTCTGTCTGTCTCTCTCTCTCTCTCTCTCTCTCTCTCTCTCTCTCTCTCTCTCTCTCCAACCTATCCTATTGTCTGCCAGTAAAAATAAGTAAGGAGTTAATAAGGTCACTAGGACAGGAAGAACCAACTGGATATCACGTTCTATTTGGCCAAGACATGATGTCGAAAATCGCATATTAAGGGGAAATCAGATGTTGAAATGTTAGAAAACTAAAATAAGGTAAAAAAAAAAAAAAAAGGAACCAGAAAACTCATGGACAGCAGTGGGATGGAGGTAGACGTCTCTAGTAAGGGGGATTAGTTTGAATTGACATAGACGGTCAAGTCTGAGGTTTAAAACCTGTCTTTCGTGTCATTTGAGGAAAAAAAGCTGTAAGTGAGAGCAAAGTGAAAAAAAACCTAAGAGAGAGAGAGAGAGAGAGAGAGAGAGAGAGAGAGAGAGAGAGAGAGAGAGAGAGAGAGAGAGAGAGAGAGAGAGAGAAAGAGAGAGAGATAGAAAGAGGGATAGGGGGGAAAGAGAGAGGGGGTGCAGAAAGAGTGGAAGAAAGATAGAGCATAATAAAGATAAAGCGAGAAATAAGAGAGGGGAAAAAGAGTGAAGGGAAAGAGAAGAGAGGAGAGAGAGAGAGAGAGAGAGAGAGAGAGAGAGAGAGAGAGATGAGAAAAATGAAAACTGTTCTTTATGAGGTAGGTAGGTGCAAAGGCAATATTTAAATAAAGAGTGAAAACCGCCATTTGAACTTTTCAATATTGACCAAAGTTTTCAATTAGTGAAGAGTAATTATAAGTTTCTTCTTTCCGGCAAGCCTGTGTACACACGAGGACCTATTAAAATGGGCTTCACTCGAAGATCTTTCACTTGCTCTGATTTCAGTATCTGAGGAGTCTGGTAAGTCTCTAAAATTTATTTCCTAGTGCTGAGTTTATATTTAGTTAATTAAGAAAAGGCCATTTTATTTAACTGAATTTAAGTCGACAGAGAGCTTCTGGCAATGTGTTGTCAAATTCATCAACCAAATCATCTTCATCTTTATCACGACATCATCATCATTTTTCCTATGAAAATTTTACATTGTGCTTTTTCAATTACAACTTTTCACTGATCTTGTCAACCCCTTCATCATCATCATCATCATCATCATCATCATCATCATCATCATCATCATCATCATCATCATCATCATCATCATCATCATCATCATCATCATCATCATCATCATCACCACCATCATCGTCATCACCATCTTAATATTTCTCACAATTGACATCATCCGCATTCTCACTATATAATATTATGCTTTTATTATTTTGTGGTGGTACCTTTTCTGTTTTCCAGTTAAAGAATTCACTAATTCCGTTTCTACCACGGTTTAAAATATTTTGTTTTCCTTGTCATGACTCAAAGTAATGAAAATAGCAACCCGCCGCGTACCATAATTATACATGGGTACTTAGGAGAGAGAGCTTCTCCACGGGTCGTGAAAAGTAGCAACTTCCTAAGTAATTTTTTGTCTCAATGAAAAACGGTTGCCTTGTAAGGCTTGATCCCTTCTTGCCTGTATATACCATCGAGGTCTTCTTTGCTTCAGTTTTACAAACAGAGGGGACTTGGCATTGGCTCGTGAGTGGCCCAAATCAACTGTTCGCGACCTTAACCTTGATACAAAGCCGGGAAAGGTCCTCCTCTTTAAACAAACTGTAATGATCGTTTTTTGTTGGTTTTTTTTTTTCTGCAAAGATTTTATGGGATTACTGTACAGGATCTTGTGCATTCCTTATGAAATTTTGTAATGAACTTTAACGAGGAACCTTCTGTTTTTATATACTTTTAAGGTCAGGCCTCGTTTGTAATGATTGTTCAGTATTATTTTTTAAAACATAAATGGATAATATATAATTTTATATATATATATATATATATATATATATATATATATATATATATATATACACACATACATCAATAAAATATAGACACACACAGATCACATATGTATTAACAAAGGACGAAAATAATGGGAAAGGAAAAGAATGCTGTTTTTTATTCTTCGTTTGTTTTGAAATTTTATATAGTTACTTAATTCATTTATTTATTATTTTTTTATTTGTATTTTATCTTATTTATTTATTTATTTATTTTTATTGCTTTTTTATGGTGGAGGTTGTTAGAAGATGACTTTTTTGTTTCATTATAAGTTTCGGATACTCAGACTTTAACAAGGAACATAACTGGAACTTATGACATTCCGTCTAGGCAAAATAATCTACTTGACGCGTAAAAACATAATGACCTATCAGTTTAAGGATACAGCAGGACGCACCGGATATATTCACATCTCTTCGTTGAAGAGTAATTTGGTCCTCTCCATAGCACTGGGATAGAGTGTTAGTGTTCAAATATTCTACATCAAAGAATGATATGAGAAACCTTTCAGGAACTAAACTGATCTATCGTGTATGCTGACATCCTTCTCCATTCCCCTCAGTTCCGTGTGTCAGATCGGAGATAGGACCGTCTTTATTTGCCCCATGACGAGAAATTTTGACTTCGACGTGGCTTTACAAATTACATTTATGATGATGATTAATGTTTCAGGATTTTTCATATTTACTGCAAAAAGAGCAAATCACACGATGTTTGCGAATTTAATTTTAAAAGGCAATATAGATCAGACTGAATACTAAAAACCTGTGGGGGAAGTTTCTGAAGAATCAGAATGCCGGATGGATATTAACAACCCTGTGACGTACAAAAAAGTAATGTTTCCTGTCTGTCTAGCCCTCTTATAACTGACCTTCAACTGCAAACATTTAGATAACTTGCACTCAAGCTGAGGAGCACAAAGAATTTTGATTACATTCTATCCTTTCTCTGGCTCGGGATATCTATTCGCTGTGGCCAGGAAAAGGAAATATTTTATATTTAATGCGTGGACTATATCTTAGCCTTGCTGTTTTATAAATGCCATAGGATTTCAACAAAATATCCAGGCATTTTTAGTTTTGATTTCTTTATCTTTGCAGTTCACCAAGTAGAATATCTTCATATGATTTCACCAAAATATCCAGGCATTTTTAGTTTTGATTTCTTTATCTTTGCAGTTCACCAAGTAGAATATCTTCATATGATTTCAACAAAATATCCAGGCATTTTTAGTTTTGATTTCTTTATCTTTGCAGTTCACCAAGTAGAATATCTTCATATGATTTCACCAAAATATCCAGGCATTTTTAGTTTTGATTTCTTTATCTTTGCAGTTCACCAAGTAGAATATCTTCATATGATTTCACCAAAATATCCAGGCATTTTTAGTTTTGATTTCTTTATCTTTGCAGTTCACCAAGTAGAATATCTTCATATGATTTCAACAAAATATCCAGGCATTTTAAGTTTTGATTTCTTTATCTTTGCAGTTCACCAAGTAGAATATCTTCATATGATTTTTATCTTTGCAGTTCACCAAGTAGAATATCTTCATATGATTTCAACAAAATATCCAGGCATTTTAAGTTTTGATTTCTTTATCTTTGCAGTTCACCAAGTAGAATATCTTCATATGATTTCACCAAAATATCCAGGCATTTTTAGTTTTGATTTCTTTATCTTTGCAGTTCACCAAGTAGAATATCTTCATATGATTTCACCAAAATATCCAGGCATTTTTAGTTTTGATTTCTTTATCTTTGCAGTTCACCAAGTAGAATATCTTCATATGATTTCAACAAAATATCCAGGCATTTTTAGTTTTGATTTCTTTATCTTTGCAGTTCACCAAGTAGAATATCTTCATATGAAAAAAGAAAAGGAAAGGAAGGGTGGAAAAACTGGGAAGGGATGGTAGGGTGTCGAAGAAAGGACTCTGCCTACAGAACTCCATTTTTCAACTTCTATCTTTTTTATATCGGTATTATCTTATAATTTGTTAGCGATGGTGTCCACCGTGCTACTATTCATAATAAATAAATAAATAAATAAATAAATAAATAAATAAATAAATAAATAAATAAAAATAAATAAATAAATAAATAAATAAATAAATATATAAATAAATAAATAAATAAAAATCATAGAATCAGTAAAACTTGGCACAAACGGTGCTCGGCTCTTAAAAATTACACACAATGTAGAACAAAGCATAACAATGCTTATAGTGTTATGCTATGTAAGTTCAGGAATCGGACTTACCGGTATCTTTTAAGCTTCCGTTCTCATGTTCATACAAGTTTGTGCTATTTCTTTGCAATACTTACACAAGCACCAGAGAGCGGAACCGACCAAGCAATCATGTTTCTGTGTTGTGGAGAGCGCCTTCCAGTTCTCGCCCTCGTTCTGGTGGCTCTAGTGATCCCTAATTCTAGCCAACGTACGGTAACGCTAGTCGCGGGTATTTTCCCAATATTTTCAATGATTATGTTTATTTAAAAGTTATTGCTCGGAACTAAGGCCTAGGCATTACTTATTTTTAAAATGTAATATCAATGTATCTTTTTTAAACAGATATGTAAATAGCTGTTTTGTCTAAGATATGGCTAGATAGGCTTGTCCCACTCAATTCGGCAATAGAGTTTGGAGGGAGGGGGGAGGGGGGAGAGGCAGAGTTGTGCAGTCTAAGCTTTCAGTACTGATAACTAATCTGTCTCATCGCTATTTTGTCTAGATTGTGTCTGTACTGCAGACTTCTTTACTGACTTCTAGAGCCATTTTTCTCCAGATACACCTAGATTGTCTGTATTGCAGACTTCTTTACTTTCTAGCGCCATTTTCTCCAGATACACCGCTACTATCTCTATACTTATCACTTGCCTATCTATCTATCTATCTATCTTCCTATCTATCTGTCTATCTATCTATCTTTCTATCTATCTATCTATCTAACTAGAAGCTTGAAAAGAAAACTTTAAGGCCCAGTGCTGAGTTGAAGCAGGTCTATGAATTAAAGTGACCTGGTTGCCCTATGATTACTGGATTCTTCAAAACAGTTCAGGTTACACAAGCATCAGGGCAGTACTGCCTTTCAAAGTTTGGCGGAATCACAACATAAAATTATGGATAGATATAGATACAGGTTGATAGCTAGTTGCAGAGATCAATAGACAATATGATTTATATCTGTATCTATCTACCTATCTATATGCCTGACTACCTATCTATTCATAAAAAGAGAGATGGATGGGTATAGAGGGAGAAGGAGAGGGAGAGAGAGAAAGAGAAAGGAGAGAGAGAAAGAGAGAGAGACGGATAGAGAAAGAGAGAGATAGAGAGATAGTGTTTGCGTGTGTGTGTGTGTGTAAGAAAGTTCTAAAATATGAATTAATTTCTTTTGAAAAGAGAAAAAAACTTTCAAGCTTCTTTTTCTTGTCCTTATATAAAAGTGCCTGGCAAACAGACAGATATGTCCGTCTTTATAGTCAGGCAGACATAAGGACAAACAAGCAAACATAAAAGGGAAGTCAAGCAGTAAAAGAGTCGTAGATAGAAGACGAGACAGGTTGAAAACAATGCAAGAGAGAGAGAGAGAGAGAGAGAGAGAGAGAGAGAGAGAGAGAGAGAGAGAGAGAGAGAGAGAGAGAGAGAGAGAGAGAGAGAGAGAGAGAGAGAGAGATGAAGGAGCGATGTGGTTGTATCTTGAATAAAAATCTGAATTTCTTTATCATTAAGTGAACAATAGTAAACAATATCTTGTGCTAACATTTTAACACTCACTATACACCATGTCTTCCTCCACCAGAGGGTTTTACCCAGCAGCAGCCTCGCATGAACTGCGCTCCAGGGCAATACTTTGATACCATCAACAATGCTTGTTGTAAGTTTCTATATGAAATCATTTTTATTTATTCTCAATTACAATATGGTGTACGCCAACGACAAGATAGACCTTCTGTTACTCTGCAATCGAAAACTAATCAAAGGGATAAACACAATTTCGGTACTTTTTTTTTTCCATTAATATCCCTAATGAAGAAAACGAGCATAGATTTTTCAGTCGAAACATCCATTATTTTGTATTTCGAGCAGTATGATGAGACTTTGATTTGAAATAATGTCATTACATAATGGCATTCCAATTATTATCAAGAGACTTTAAACATTTTTAAAATTCAGAAAAAAAAGAATAATTAAAGTTCCGTTGCGCGTATTATCTTAACATTAAGAAAACTAGAGCCCCAAGATAACTGGTTAAATATTTTCGCTAAGATTCAGAGTTTAAGATGCCCCTTTAGTTTGCCTACATGGATATAACTTATCACTTTATTTTACCCTTATTTCCCCATCTCTAATATTTGATTGCCTCCGTCTCTGTCTGTCTGTCTGTCTCTCTCTGTCTCTGTGTGTGTGTGTCTCTCTCTCACTGTGTCTCTCTCTCTGTTTCTCTGTCTCGCTCTATCTCTTTGTCTCTCTCTGTCTTTCTCTCACTGCCGCTCTCTCTGTCTCTCTGTCTGTGTGTCTCTCTCTCTCTGACTCGAACTCTGTCTCTCTGTCTCTCTCTCTGCCTCTCTGTCTCTGTCTGGCTCTGTCTCTCTCTCTCTGTCTCTGTCTCTGTCCCTCTCTTTCTCTCTCTCTCTCTCTCTCTCTCTCTCTCTCTCTCTCTCTCTCATTGTTTTCAACCTGTCTCGTCTTCTATCTACGACTCTTTTACTGCTTGACTTCCCTTTTATGTTTGCTTGTTTGTCCTTATGTCTGCCTGACTATAAAGACGGACATATCTGTCTGTTTGCCAGGCACTTTTATATAAGGACAAGAAAAAGAAGCTTGAAAGTTTTTTTCTCTTTTCAAAAGAAATTAATTCATATTTTAGAACTTTCTTAAATGCTCCAAACTACACCGTTTACAGTGTGAAAATTATAAGCAAGTCGACCATAACAAGGCCGTTAGAACCGCTTGACACCTTAAAAAAAATTAAAATTTGAACAAATTGAACACAATGAAAATCTTAGTTTATTACTATACATATTGTCTTGCTTTCGAAATTATTTTTATGGTACTTTCAGATTTTGAAGATGGCTTGTACGATAAACTCAAATTATTGCAGATTAGTTCCGAACCAGATGGACAAGGCGTGCGTGTGTTGGTAGCCTTCGTTAATAAAAGTCCTTTCATGTTGAACAAGCCTCTTAAGAGTCACACAAACCATCAGGAAATTAAAAATACAGGAGAAAAGCTTCAAAAAACTTTATTTGCAGAAAAAGTCAACTGAATGTTTAAAGAAAAAAAAAACGGACATACTTTTATTTTACATAACTTTCTGTTTTCTCCATTACTTTTAAAACTGTTTAAAACGCTTTCAAAGATTTTAACTCATTATAGAAATAATATGCTAAAATGTCATGCCGCGAAGTCAATATATATTTATATTGATGCAGGTTATAAGTTTAATAGTTATAATGAAGTGGTACAGAAATAGGCAGATGGCACGTTTAATTTTCTGTTTCATTTCAGACAATCTTCCAAGAACTTGTCCTCCTGGCTCAACGTACGACCCCACAGTGGGATGTCGATGTGCGCAGGGCCAAGTTTACAATGGTGCCGCCGGACAATGCCGTACGTATCTTCTTTTTTATTGAGGAAGACAATGATTTTTTTAGCGAAATGAAAAGCACATGTAATTGATTAGGAACACCTCGTGGGCGTTATTAAAAGAAGATAAGTATAACAAAGTAAACATAACTTTATGGAACTAACATAAATTTCTTTTTAAGTAAATCATTGTAAACGATATAATCAAAATAAATAGTGAAGCTGTAACGAAAAAGACATTTTAATGAATGGAAAAGCCTATATTTCTGTTTCATTCAAATATCCCAGTATCATGCAAACATACTATTTCAATATAAGACAATATGCAATTTACTTAGAAAATGACGAAGACCAAAAGATTTTCCAACACTGAAACTTAGGTTAAAATATTTTAGACGAGGCACAGCAAAATTATCGCCAATGATCCGTAAAAAATAGTTTTCCAGTAACATTATTTTAGTATATTCGAAATTATTGTCTTACACATATCTGCAGATGAAATAGTAAACTCATGAAGTATTTAGTTATCTCTTCCTTGAGCAGAGATAAACAATCAACGAAGAACTTGTCCTACTCAGCAATATTTTGACACATTGAACAATAATAAAAATTGATTATTTTATGTGAAATTTTAGAACGCTTAGATTAAATGAAAACCGAAACATTGAAAATTATGATAATCTAAAGAGGTGTATTTAGAGAGAAAAAAAATTCATATTTAAAGTTGTGATAGATTATATAGAGAAAAAAATTACCTGTAATTGTTTTTTACTTACTTAAAGTTACATTGGTTTTGCACAATACTTGGTAAAAATATGCCTATTATTTCGATTTTAAGAAATATCATTCAACACAGTATTTATCACTTTGAAAATGTTAAGCAAAGCTTTAATATTCTAAAATGATCTCTACACAATCGTTTCTTTAAAAATAAAATTCTGTTTTCATATATTCATCTTTAAAAGTATATTATGTTAAGTAATATTTTTGTGTTCTTTCCAACAGAGCCTTGTCCTTATGGTCAATATTTTGACACCATAAACAATAACTGCTGTAAGTTTTTGCATACTATTAATTTTATTGAGTTCAATTAAAAAGAATTTCATCTTCTTTTTGATAAAGAAAAGGGAGGCTTTGTTCGCACAAAACGACTGAAAATTGAATAAAACCACCTTCAATTTTAATTCGATAAGATAGCATTAGATAGAGAGATGTCATTCTACAAAAAATTAATGAACACAATTATATTTCTTTCGATTCATGTGAACCAATTCAAGGCTTTCCCTTCGCCATTCTGCCAGAATCACACATTAAGGGACTGCAAAAAGTGTGATGCAAAGAGTGTAATGTTTAACGCATGTAGTAGATTGAAACCTGCAACCAAAAAAAAAAAAAAAATTCAATACCCATGTACATAGTTATATCGTAAGAAAACAGTTTGCCAATACAAAAAATCGTTTGTATATTGATCAGCAAGAATTATATATCAATACGCAAGTTTATTTTCACCGAAAAAAATCCTGGAACATTTCATTAAAGTAACAGAACTTTCATAGTTTGTGAAAGAAAACAGAAAATCTTTATTTTCCTAACAGAAATAGAAACAAATTTGAAAAATATGAAAAAGAGATAAAACTGTAAACTCTTATCATATAGGTAAAACGAACATGCAATGAAATGATATAATATTAGTGAAGATGAAATATAAAAGTTTGAATGAGGTACATAAATGGTCATGTCTCATCTGAAATTTACTTCTTAAAACTTCAGACAATCTTCCAAGAACCTGTCCTCCTAGCTCAACGTACGACCCCACAGTGGGATGTCGATGTGCTCAAGGCCAAGTGTACAATGGTGCCACGAGACAATGTCGTAAGTACACTTTGGGTGTTTAGGCTAAGGCTTGTCTTGCGTTCAAAGAGCTTGTTGATTAATCCGCTTTTATCATGTTTTATTTTGATGGGTTCAGTTTATTAGTTGAAAAAAATAATGGATTAGTCGAGAAATCATGAATGAATTTACTTTAAAAATTTCTTTTTGATACGAATCATTTAGAGTTACTGATTAGTTAAAAAAATTGTGATAAATTATGCAATAAACTGAGGATAAAATACTTGCTTCAATCCGATAAAAGATACTTTGCTCTTTGAACATATTTTGTGAAAATAAAATATAATTGTATAATAATCTATGTTCTTCGTCATTCAAAAAAAACAAAACAAAACCAAAGACCAGTAAATTCTTCAAAGAGTTGGCTTGGAAACCCGTTAAGATCGACGGAAGGATTGCAAATGATCTGTCCACTATCACTATTAAGAAACTTTCTTTCAGTTTATTAAACTTATTCTGTTTCTACATTCCTATCTACAAACATGATTAAACATGCAATAACTTTTTTTTATTATCAGAGATCTACAACCAACAAGGAAGGTGTCCTAATGGGCAATATTTCGACACCATTAACAGTAATTGCTGTAAGTTTTGCATAATTTTTTTCTAAGCTATATTCAAAATTATTTTTTCATCAAGAAAAGTATTTCATTGTTCTTACGATCACATACAAACGTATTACGATGAAGCAACACTATACATTTCACAACGGTAAAGAAAAAATGATGTAATATATTTCTTTCTCTTGGTCCTTATACAGCATGAGATAAAAAAGAAGAGTATCATATTCTAGACAATAAAACTAATGAAACTTAATTAATTGCCTCCTGTTTATCCTGCTACTACTATTTATAGTTCTTTATCCTGCGTTTTTGGACACGCACATTTTTTTTTTTTTTTAATTTTTATAAGTGAGATTAATTCGAGTAAATCGTTTCTCAATAGCGGTTTTAACTTGGGCCTAAGAAAATTCTAGGGTGTTAAAACTTTTGTTAACGCCGAATGTATCTTGGGGTAGCGTCGAAATCTTAGATTGTGGTTTATCCATTTAGATTTTTAGTCACAAACTGCGTCTGTTATAACTTTGTACTGACCTGGGGACATAAAATTCTTTTTTTTTCTGAGTGTTCTCAATGCCTCAGAAACCAAGAAAGATGTGCTCTCTTATTTCATATGCCGTTGAACTTAAATCGGTAGCCTGTCCCACAACCACTTTATGTTTGACTTCTTTCAACTACCTTTCCACTTTTTGAAAATAAATAAGTGATTTTCACTGTTACGTTTTGCTTTTCAAGTTGGTTGACATGTTTAGATCTTTTTTTTTTACTTTGAATTTCTGTGTCTGAAACTTTGCATTAACTTATAAATCGATGCCTTTAACTTGCTCTATCTGCACATTTGTCTGTTTTTACACTTTTTACTTCCTATTAAGTTCAAGAAGCTGAATAAACGTACAGAATCTCAATCATAATCATCAAGAAAGTTACCCTCTCAGACCGTCTCTGCCTCTCTGAAATCTGTTATACCTTCATTATTGATTAAATGTGCTAATAGCACATATTTACTGTCCTGTAGAGTATATGCGTTTCTTCTCTGTTTTCATTTTTAAACAGTCTAGAGGACTTGGAGATTCTTTTGCCGATTATTTCTCACTGTTCTATCTTTATAATCCTGTTCAAAATCATTGGACGTCTAGCTCATATCGTTTATCTACCAATAGTTTCATCTCATCTACAAAAATAGAAGGACCATAGTGTCGCGTCGGACAGAAATAATCATAGAAATCAAGGGCAATTTGCACAATGAAAAGTCTAATGGCTCTTCAACACTTTTTTTTATTTTACGTGAATTTTATCCAAAAACTCAAATAATGATATTTAACTTATATAGTCTTTCATATTGTTTTAGTATCTTTAATGTTTTAATAGCAATACTGTAGTACCACTGCAAGTTAGATCTGGATCTAGATATTGACCAATCTTGTAGAAAATAAAAATGACATAGACTCGAGGCCTTGTTATCATCCCAGTGAGGTAGTTCTCAATTCATGTAATAATGTATCTCAATCTTTTAATCTTAATCAAGGACTAGGAAATTGAGACTAAACATTTATATATAGATCGATGCTCTAATTTAGCTTAAAGCTGATAAATTACAAGTAGTTTATAATACATTCCTAAACCTTTAATAATTTGAAACTTCACCAGGACCAAAATAGTGTCATTGAATGCTCTCATAAATAATGATAACGAGATGATTCATTGCCACGAAATGAAAGTTTCTTTTAAGAATCTTGAAGGTTTGAGTAAATGGAAAGCATATTGCACTATATATCAATGATATAATGCACTTACACTATATCAGGATCGTCTTTAAACAATGACACATTTTACATATGCGAATCAAAATTCATCAACAAACAAGTCTCGCGGGTCGTGAAGTAGATACTGAGACACTGCAAGGTTAACCGCTGTAAAAACGCATTCATGATTGTTGATTGACACCATCGCCCAAACTGCACACCCGATAATTAAAAAAAATGAATGACTCCAACATTATGGCATAAGCATAAATTTTACCATTTTAAGCTTTAAAGCATCATCTAAAACATAGTGTTCGATTATAAAATCAACATCTTTGTGTATACAATCGTGCTCTTAGATAGTGACAATGTATTTTGTTTCAGAAATCTAATTTTTCCAATGCGATTTTAGTAGGTATGATGGTCTAGCATCTGTAAATAACTTATGTTTTATATCGCTTCTTTTACTGCCACACATATTTCTTTTATACATTGCTGTAAAACTTTAAAATGGTTGTATTTAAGAGAGAAGGAAGGATGAAGTCAACGTTTTCTTGTCTCTCTGGTTTCTTAGAGAAAAGGGTTTCGATGAATGATATTTTGGAAGACTTTACGGAAAAGAAATAGCGTTACAACATTTTTGCTCCAAAAAAGCAACGTTTAAGATGAACGTAGATACAAAGTTCAAAATGAAGAGAATAAAAAAGCCATAAACAGTATTTTGAAAAACAATGGTGCAAGTATATCTTAGAAGTTAGCAATCAGTGAGATTTTCATCATTTCAGACAATCTTCCAAGAATCTGCCCTCTTGGTACTACATACGACCCCACTGTTGGATGTCGATGTGCTCAAGGCCAAGTGTACAATGGTGCCACAAGGCAATGTCGTATGTATTTTAGTTTTGATTATTATGGAAGGTATTGATTTGCATCTTACAAAGAATTTATTGAATAATAAAAAGCTTTAGATTTTCTTCAGCACGAACATTTCAAGGACATTAAGGTTAGATTTAAGTAATATAAGCAGAGCGATATTTTTGACGATTTTCCTTATTAAAATCAATATTTATCAATATTTCCTTATTAGAAACAGGCGCAATAACTAAGTTGTAATACCAATTGATGCATTCAAATTTGGAAATAAAATATATACAAATATATTTTTCCAGGGAACATTACTTTCATTTTGCAAAATGATAATTAAAGCAAACATTTATTTGCTGTTTGCTTCAACAGAAGAATATATAGGTTAGCATAGAATAGTTCAGTACTAAGACTTTACTTGATATTCTTTTTCAAGACGAAACAAAAAGGAAAACAAGTTCGAATATTTTCGTTGTCTCGAAACATTGTTTTTTTTTGTGCTCGCAATTGTTCTGTTTCTAAATATCCTGAACAGGCAAACTAGAATTCTATTTTGTTTCATCAGAGTACCACAATCAACAGCGGAACTGTCCAAATGGGCAATATTTCAACTCCCAAGACAGCAACTGCTGTAAGTTTTACACATTCTGTTACTTGTTGGAGTATATTTAAGATGTTAAAATTTACTTTTTGAGATACCTTCTTTCGCAAAATCACCACAAAAATATTAAAAAAAAAATAACATTAATAATTTAGCAAAGATCACAAAATATTGCTGGAACATAGAGATTTTCTTCTTCTAAGTTTTATACATCATGGCGCTGGCATGATTAAGAAAAGGATCTCGTTCAGCTGTAAACCGTTTTCAGGCTATTCCTTCCTCAATCTTTTTGTTGTATATATATAGAGAGAGAGAATCAGAGAATGGCTGTCATATAGCTTGACCAATTCAATCCTTGTTCCTTTTTCACAGATTTCATTAATTGAATTAGCATGGAACCAGTAGCTTTACATTCAGTAACTATTTATTTATCCTTAAAAATATAACTTCGTAATGCAAACATTTGAAACAGCTGCAAATGCATAATGTTTTATACAGTAGTTTAGCGCAAAACTTACTCTTTATGTATATTAGTAGTAATAACTTTCAAAGCTGCATCGTTGCTGAAGAGAAATACTTTTAAGACGGTAGTGAACTAAATTTTATAAATTTGTTCATTCATATTTCTTATTTCTTAGAGAAAAGAGTCAATGAATATAAAACTTGACAATCAATGATATACTGGTAGGATTAAAAGAATATAATTTGTATCCACCATTAGGTCAACACGAAGCGATATAAAAGATATTAAAATTACTCGTATATAAGAATAACTGATGAAATACTCCCTGATAAATATCATGATATGGATTCAATTAAATAGCAGTAGTAAAAAAGAATTCGGGCTGAAATTATAAGATTGCAAGTAAAATTACCTTTTCTTTATTTCAGATGATATTCATACAACCTGCCCTACTGGTGCTACATACGACCCCACAGTGGGATGTCGATGTGCTCAGGGCCAAGTGTACAATGTTATCACAAGGCAATGCCGTATGTACCTTTTTGATGTTTATGGAGATCACTGGTTGTAGCCTACATAAAGACTAATGGACTATGAAAATACGCTCATTTGATTTTTTTTTTTGTAAGATAAAAGATAATGCATAAAAATATAAAATTACATAATAACACACACAACTTTTCTATAAAAAAAATCGAGATATTTTTATATAATGACAATTACAGCCTTAATACATGATGCATTTTAGTGTGGAGAAAATTATATACATACATTTTGCCAGTGACATATTTTTATTTCTTGGTTTTCCACCAATCCTGTTACAGCTAAAGGCATTATGCCATTTCATTAGTTTTACGAAAAAGTATGAGAGATGAAAGATTTTGAGAAAAACTTAAAATACTCAATTAAGACGATTCACGGCAGAAAAAAAAAATTGCTTATAACCTGTATATACTCATTATTCAGATCAGAAAGAAACTTTGTTTTCAAACGGTTCAAAACTATTCTCCTTGTGCATATTCTTAGTCATGATTTATTTAATTTTCCACTCTTTTGTTAGAAATCAACAATCAACAACGAACTTGTTCGTATGGACAATATTTCGACATCATCAACAATAATTGCTGTAAGTGTTGGACATTCTACATATTTTCTAGTTAAATCCGCATGATTCCCTCTGTTCCTTTTTGTATGAGAAAAAGTGAGATACTTTTCACATGATCACCATACAATATGTTAGAAACAACTATCACTATAAACTTCAGAACGATAAAATCATATAAACCGAATAGAGACTTTCTGCTCGATATATAGCAACATAATTGTTTTCTGTCAACCATGTTGAGACTTATCGTTTTTCATTCTTATAGGTGCTTATATCGAGAGTCAGGGAATGATCGTCAAGTAGTTAGACTTTAAAGTTACTTTACAGTTTATCGATATCCATTGGAGAGTCAAACATGCAATTTAAAACATTGAATATACTATCTATATTTATAAATATATTAATATATTTATAGCTCATATTAATGTAACTTTCCAATGCAAAGCGAATGATATAGAATTCTTTGTAGCTTTCTATCCAAAAGTTTTTTTTTATTTTGTGTAGTCTTAATTATAAATGCTAAATCAATTGCTTTAGAAAGAAGCATGCTTATTTTCAATAGGAAAGTCAACAAATCTTTCTTATCTACCCTGTAACTTTTTAAGGAAGAAAGAGTACCGACGAATACAGGCAACCAATTAATGATTTTGTGGAAAATTTCATAAGAAATGGAGCAATGTTTCGTATCATAAAAAGTGGCTTTACAATTGGTTAATTTAAATGGAAACGAAGACAAAAACAGATTAAGATATATATATATATATATATATATATATATATATATATATATATATATATATATACAACAAATATAAGGAATAAAAAAGATGAAAACAATAAGAAGAAATAAAACATAAAGGGGTTAAATGAACGGATATAGTGTAGATAACCTTCTCAATTAAAATTGGCTGGAATAGAAATGATTAGAATGCATGGGACATCTACTTTTTTATTTCATGTTCAGACAATCTTCCAAGAACCTGCCCACTTGGAGCTACATACGACCCCACAATGGGATGCCGATGTGCTCAAGGCCAAGTGTACAATGGTGCCACTGGGCAATGCCGTATGTAGACTCTTCTCCATATTTATTGAGCCTATGATTTTTGATTTGCATAACTTACGCCTAATTTTAATTTTTAAAAAATCAAGACATTTTGATTAGGGTAGTTTCAAAAGGTTTAATTAATGGTGAAAGGAATCAATAAGCTTGTGCATAACAGCACAGTATATTTTAATGTGTTATCCCAATACACTTCTTCAGTAAAACTTACACGGCTTATGCATAACTTATTAAAAGAGAAGTTGCCATATATTCCTCCACCAGATAAATGCTACCAGCAAAATTTTAACACCGCACATAACCTTAACTGTTTAACATCAAATGACTCAATCTTAATTTCTCGTCCTTTTTTTCTATCAGTTAAAATACAGGAAATAATTAATCTTGAAAATGGTTCTATTTTTAATAAGTCTAGTTATTGCAATTTTCTTTCTGTCATCAGAGCGCAACATGCAACAGATGACATGCCCAAATGGACAGTATTACGACACATTTAACGCTGTTTGCTGTAAGTCTTAAATTATCAAATATCAAAACTTAGAAACAACAACATTATTTGACAAATATTTGCTGCTTTTCCGTGAAAAAGAAATTCCGTAAGAGAGAAACTTTCCGTTGGGTCTAATGTAGCATGTAGAGGCTAGAAAGAGGTAACTTTTTTCATCCTTTAAAGCCTACAGCGAGTTATTTAGAAACAGATCAAACAGCTCAGCATAAATTTATTATCCCTCTCGCTTCTTTGAGTTACATGATGAAAATTTGTACCAAGAAAATTTTATTCATTTTTATGTTTTATGTGACTTTGAAGCAAGGTCTAAAAGCAAATAGGCACACAACTTTATAATTACGAGACAAAAAAGAAATAACAAAACTATCATCAATTCAACATATAAACGTTTCACTTTGTAAGCTTCGTCAGTATTATTACAAAATCATGTTCCGTTCAACATTCAACCCATGGAGAACTTATACACATTTCCTTTCTTGCCACAAATTTCTCTCTCTCTCTCTCTCTCTCTCTCTCTCTCTCTCTCTCTCTCTCTCTCTCTCTCTCTCTCTCTCTCTCTCTTTCTCTCTCTCTCTCTCTAGCCCTCCCGCTCTCTCTCTTTCTCTCTCTTTTCTCGAACTTCATGGAACTAGCGATTTGGAACTGTTTCTTTATAGTTCAGGCATTCACACAAGCTGATCCTACGTAGTTGAGCATTTGATGTTTCATTCTCTTATTACTATAAAGACTACTACTGCTGCCACTACCATTACTACTACCACCACTACCACTACTATTACCACTACTACTACTACTACTACTACTACTACTACTACTACTACTACTACTACTACTACTACTACTACTACTACTACTACTACTACTACTACTACTACTACTACTACTACTACTACTACCACCACTCATATTATCTAGCTTTAATAATGTTCTAGAAAATTAGGGGTGTTATGGTTTTGTGGGATTGGGAAGGTTTCTTGGTCGTTGAAGTTGATACCATGTGGTTCTAGTGTCTGTTATGTGTGAATCCAGTATGTTTCTTTGTTCAGTAGGCCTATCATGTTTGCTGTGAGTAGCTGTTCTATTGGTGTGACTTTTGCTAGATAGATGTTGTGCGCGGGGAGGTGAAAATGTTTGGTGACAGCGTCACCTCTATCATTGTTAATGTTGAATCTGTGTGTGTTAAACTGTTTGCGTAGTGTTTATGATGTTAGTCCTACAGACTGTTTGCTGCATAGGCTACATGTAATGCAGAACGGTTAGGAAAAGCATATGGATTTACAAATTCCTCTTCTGATATCAGACAATCTTCCAAGAATGTGCCCTTTGGGGTCAAGGATGGACGTAACTGTGGGTTGTCGATGTGCTCAGGGCCAAGCGTACAACGGTGCCACTGGACAATGTCGTATGTATCTTTTAGTGATTTAAATTATATGGTTTCTCTGTCGTGAAAATGATTTGTTTAATAAATTCAAAAACGGTTTACAAGTTTTCTGGTAAAAGGTAATGTACATGATATTGACTGCAGAGGTGTATAAATATTTCATAATATTACTGTTAAAGTCGAAACTGTTTAAAATATTGTTGAAATATTTCGTTTTAAATTCATTTTGTTTCATGCTAGATTTATTTTTTTCTTCCTCCAGAGAACAGCAATGTACAACGGACATGCCAGAATGGACAATATTTTGACACCATTAACAATATGTGCTGTAAGTTTTGAATGTTCTATGTATTTGAGATTTAGCTTGAATTCATTAAAAATCCACCTTAAATATCCACAATAATTAGTGGGTCAGTGTGTACAATTCACACAACACTTTTTTTTATGAAACCCCTCAACTATAAACTTTACAATAAAAGCTAAAATAAACTCTTGTTTCTACTCCTTCTTTGACAGCATTACATAAGAGCAAAGCAGGCAATTCTTTGCAAAGTTGATGCACATCTATTGAAAACTGCTCTAAAGTAGTCTAAGGCTTTCCTCTCGTCATTCTTGGACGGCCATTTATTAAAACGCAGCAAGTTATTTTCTCGTAACAAAAACAATTAATGGTATTTTATCATTCTTTGGATCTATCTTGGTTTCATTATTAAAATATTTACCAAACAAATCACACCAATTTCTACGCACATCAACAGTTCTGAATGTCACTGTAAAGAAAACTTTTGTTCATCGTCCAAATAAAATATCTTTATTGCTTTCTTGGTCTTGAACTTCGTACCTTAAACATAGAGCAGTGCAACTTTTAAAAGTTGTATGGATTATTTTGAAAATGTTTAACACTTTTGCCTCCATATCTTGAACTTCGTACCTTAAACATAGAGTAGTGCAACTTTTAAAAGTTGTATGGATTATTTTGAACAATATTCTTATCACTTCTGCTTCCTTATCCTTTTAGTTTTTAGGAGCAGAAAGTCTCGATGGATACAAACGGTCCATGATAGAGTTTTCTGATTTACAAAATAATTATATGTGAAATTAAATATTGAATGGGAATTCAACAAAATTAAAATTGAACATAAAACATATTTAAAATGGTTATAAAAAAGTTTCAACATAGGACATCGAATAGAGCTCACTGTTCTTGAGAAGTCAAGTTTAAATTGCTGATGATTTGAATTACTACACAGAAATTACTGTTACAAAAAAGGTGTAGCGACTGTTTAATCTTCTAATTTCAGACAATATTCCAAGAATCTGCCCTGCTGGTTCCGTAAATGACGTAACAGTGGGGTGTCGATGTGCTCAGGGCCAAAGTTACAATGGCATCACAAGGCAATGCC
Organism: Elysia crispata; assembly: GCA_033675545.1. Lineage (NCBI taxonomy): Eukaryota > Metazoa > Mollusca > Gastropoda > Plakobranchidae > Elysia > Elysia crispata. The sequence continues at coordinate 170,158 of JAWDGP010006459.1, forward strand.
GTTAGTATTGTCTTCATATTCAAAAACCTATAGCGTTTCTGGCCTAAAAATAATACCTTTTTATCTCCCAGTTTTTACTATAATCGCTTACAGTCAACAGAACGATGAAAAAGATATAAAAAAAAAATGACATAACTGAAAAGGATTTCTTACTCAACTTAAATTAAAACAAAATGGTTTAACATGAAATGAATCGCACTTCTGTCATTTTACGAGGACATTTTTACTGCACCTTTAAATTCCCTTTTTTGTTTCAAACGTAACCGAGCTGATAGAAGCTTTATTTTTTTTTTATTTCATCAGAGAACAATAATCAACAAAGGAATTGCCCCAATGGGCAATATTTCGACACAATAAACGCTGTTTGCTGTAAGTATTTGACGTTCTACACCATTTAAGAGCTTCATTTGAATTCATCAGTATTTCCATTCAGAACTTAAAAATACGTAGAATGCCTTCCATATGAGGTATAGTTAAAAAGTCAATAATGTGAGGCAAAGACTGCCGAATCGTTTTTTTCACATCATTATCAGATGAAAAGGAAGCAAACACTGCTTTGCGGATGATATATATATATTATGTCTGCATAAGTTGAATTGCAGAAATGCGCTCAACGGCTCATTTTTTATAAAAAAAAAAAAAGATGAAGCTGGCATTTTGAAAAATCTTGAATATAGAATGAAAGTCTCGAAGGATAGAAAAACACAATGGTTTCTTATTTTAAAACCAAGTGGATTTGTGACTGTAAGGGATCAAAAAATAAAACAAGGATAATTATGATATCAAGACATCTTTGTGGCCATCGGAAGCCATTACTGCACATGACGTCAGTCAACTAAAATTGACTGGTATTAAAACAAGTGGATCAGCACATTGTCAGATCTGGCATGCTGAAAGTCACATGTGCTCTTTGTAGAAAGAATTGGTTTGTAATCTGAATCCTAAAATACGATGAGTTTTAGGGAAGTAGCATGTAGAGGAAGCTATCCCCAAACTAGATCTAGAGATTAGCAAATAAGATCAGCTTGGCAGGACAGTTTCTGACAGATCAGACACTTTATATTTCGCATTAAGTGATACTCAAAACTGGGTTCTTTCCACTAGCATGTTATACAGTCACCATCTGCTTGGCTGAGCGCAAAAAGGAAGAAAGTGCTTAAAATTTTCTTGCATGTCATCTCGATGCTATAGCAATATTCGTTGGTATTTGACACGCTTGTCCAAGCATGTTGTGTGCATACAATTCTAGTTAAATAAGTTTCATTGTAAAATGTTTACTGAGCCAAAGCTATGTGAAGGTATTTTTCCATATGAGTAATATTTCATGCAATGATCGACAAATACAGAAGAGTTGGAGTTACATGTAAAGTCTTCTCCTCTCATTTCAGACAACCTGCCCAGAATCTGCCCTGCAGGCTCAGTGAATGACGTCACATTCGGATGCCGATGTAACCAAGGTCAAACTTACAATGGTGCCAGCGGGCAATGTCGTAAGCATCTTGCAGTGATTTTAAAATAATTATAGATCTATATTGTGGTGTTGAAGTCTATTATTACGATAACGGCAATATTTTTTTTTCAGTTTATGTAACATATTTTTTAGATAAAGCTGAAAAAAATGGGGTAATATCATGATATTTATGTCAATTTCCGAACTGAAGTGACAAAGGAAATATAATTGTTTAAAATGTTTTTTAAAGAGTCACAGTAGTTAAATTGTGACATTTTCATGAAATTTTGTTTATTTTATTATTCTGATTCTTTTCAAGTCTTACAGATTTATTTGTGATGAAGTCTCACTAAATAAAGAGACCATAAACCTTTCACAATGAAAGTATTTTTGAATGAATCCGAAATGTTGAGGGTGTATAAATGATCTAAAATGATACTTATTTATTTGCCTAATTCTGTATATTAAAGCTGTAATATGAAACATTTACATAATTATTTTAATGCTGCTTAACTGTGCATTTTTATAAAAAGAAAGAGTACAATATAAATATCTGCAACAAAAGCATTTTTATTCTTTATTTTGAAGAATGTATTTTTCAAACTATTTTTGGCTCAAGTGTTAGACCATCCACTCTGATTTTAATCTCACATTCAAAAAAGAAAACAATTCAACCATTCACCCTTTTCTTCGAAAATATAGTTAAATGCTAATAAAAGTTTGTTTATATTTTGTTCGCAGAAAGAGTGTGCGGGACTGGACAGTACTTTGATACAATAAACAATGTCTGCTGTAAGTTATCAGTTCTGAAGGGATCGCGTGAAGTGTATGTGAAAAAATCAAATTTTGGAAGATAATTCAGATTACCTCTTATGAATTCTAAATGGACTTGGATCTAAAGCTGTAAATTTGAAACTTGTATATTTGTAATTATTGTTTTTAATGAATCAGTTAGAGGCAGAAATGATTTAATTTTTTTTTTAAATTCAGACATTATTGAATTCTAGTCTTGATAGTCATAAAACTATTCAAATTTGACATGGCTTAATTTTTATTTTACTCTCTGTTTTGAATTAAACAAATGACCAAGATCTATCTTCTACCATCAAACTGTCTGTATGATGCCAGTATAGATGAAAATAAACCAAGCATGTTCATGTTTTTCGACTATTGTAAGCTTCGGTGTAGAAATAGTTGCTACAATCATTTTCTGATCAGAAAATTAACGAAAAATATATGAATGAATGCCTTTTGACTCCCGCACAAAGATGAATGCTGAAAGACATTTTTTTTTTCATACGGTCTTAAAATTGTATTTGTTTATATCTCTTTAATGTTTTTCAAATTTCAGATCCCATCCCAAGGACCTGTCCCGTTGGTTCACAGATTGACGTCACCCTGGGTTGCCGCTGTTTCCAGGGTCAAACATATAATGGAGCTACCAGGCAGTGTCGTAAGTAATGTTTTAAAACTTGTAAGTTTTACAAGCATTTTTTGTGTAAAATTTCCATAAATGTAGGAATTTGCATGCAAGTTTTTGTTTTATTTTTTGTTTGTTTTGGCTTTCTTTTCAGATACTACATTTTCATTTCGACTTCTGCAATTTAGCCAAAAAAAAAGGGAAAAAAAAAGAAATGAAAAAACTTGAACAATATAGTTTTAAAATCTGCACATAAAACACAGATCTACATAATATTTTAACCTTATTATAACACTGGAATCATCAAATATTTCAAGGGTAATAACTCTTAATCGGTTGATAATCAACACATGAAATAAATATTATATCATTGATAATCATACTTCAAATTCAGTTGTTATATTGTAAATTATTATCAGCAAAAAAAAAATAAATAAATAAATCATCCTCAGAAAACAGCAACCAGCAAAGAACGTGTCGCGCTGGACAATATTTTGATACACTAAACAGTGTCTGCTGTAAGTTACCATTCCCACATCGATTACTCAATGTATATTTGAAAGTTGATGTGTTTGAGGAATTTTAATGTTATGATTTGTAAGTTTTCAGTAGCCTTGTATACCTAAAATTTGATTTTAATGAATCAACGAGTATTAGAATCGAGTTTTAATTCTTAATGATTAGGTTATATTGAAGTTTAAAACTGGATGCCTGTATAGTATTCAAATGGGACCTAAATCGCTTTTCACTAAACTCTTTGTTCAGATTTTAAAACATCTTCAAGAACACTCTTTTACCTTAAATTCTTACATAATGCCAGAATACATGAAGTTAAATCACGAGTCTTTTTTATATCCTCCAAACCTCAAAATATAGATAAGTTTTACCATTACATTTGTTTAAAAATAGTTTTAAGCTTTATTTATACCGCACAAAGGTGAATGATGATAGCAATTATTTGATTCGTGTTTTAAACATTTCTTCATTAACTCTTAATATTTTACGTCTTTAAACATTTCAGATTATGTTCCAACAATCTGCCCCGCTGGAACCCAGGTTGACCCAACATATGGCTGTCGATGTCTCTATGGTCAAATTTACAATGGGGCAAACGGACAATGTCGTAAGTATTATGTTTAATCTTTAAAACCTTATGAAATCTTTGGTTTACTGAACCTTTCTGCACCGGTATTGTAGGAATATCCATTTCTGGAGTGTCATTTTTTTTGATGTTATTTTTTAAATATTCTCGAATATTGCAAAGCTACTAAAAGTATTTGGTTTACATTTTATAAAAATCTGCACATGAAACAAAGTTACAATATACTACTAGCTATTTAAAAAATTTGATATTCATATTACAATTATTAACATAGGGAAAACATGAACATCCTTTGAAATTCATCCACAGAAAACGACAACCAGCAAAGGGTGTGTTCTGCAGGGCAGTATTTTGATACAATCAACAATCTTTGCTGTAAGTCACGGGTGTAGTAAATAGATTATATACAGCACATTTTGAAAGTTGCTGCTTTTGAAACATTTTTAGGATGACCACTTGTTGTTTTTACATTGAAAATTAAAGCTGTACACCTACAAGTTTTACATCTAAACCCATGTGTGTGCCATAGCTGAGTCATCCAGTAACATTAATATTTTATGTATCTTAAAATCTACATAATATTAAAACTTACACACGAGATTACTAAATTTGTTCAAACTTGCCTCATTTAATTTTAGGTTACACCCGTCGTTTGGATTCTATCATATTTTTAGAAATCAATGTGTACAGCCAAACCCTTTACTTCGATGATTTCGAAATAAATGAGAAGAAATTGTGAATTAAAAAAAATATGTCGCATTGAGCTTCACAATATAAACAATTCTTACTATCTTTGTTAATAGAATAAAAGTAGGTACTATTATTCTTGTTACTTTATCCAAAAAGAGAAAAAAAAAATAAACCTTACAAAGAACCCTTTCAGTTAAATGTGAAAATAAAAAAAAAATCTAGATTCATAGAAATTTCATTGGAGTCAAAGATAATTTCATTTTAGATAAGATAAGAAGAAATAGGAAAAAAATATCTCAAGAGTTCGACTACAAAGAAGTATGTATTATTACTCTCTTCGTCAAAACATTAAAACTAGGTGCTGTTCACCCTTGATATTTGCCCAAAACTGTTAATTAAAATGGACAGCCCTTTGAATCTGTGTTAAATAAGCGTATAATAAAGTTTTAAAAGTTTTTAAAATTTACGAGATAATTTATTTTTTTTTAATTCAGACTATCTCCCAAGAATCTGTCCCCCAGGCGCATTTATTGATCCTACGTTGGGTTGCCGCTGTTCCCAGGGTCAAACATACAATGGCGCAACCAGGCTGTGTCGCAAGTTCCATTTTGTTTTCTTGAAGACTTGTGTATACTTTTTTGTTGTTGTTAAACTTCTATGTAAATGTAGAGCTGCACATTGTGTTTTTTTTTTTTTTGTGTGTGTTTCTGTTTCAAATACTGAATATTCTTAGACACTTATAATTTTTTTAAATAAAGGACAAGAACGTTTTTTGTTTCAAGTTCTTTAAAAAAAACTCCACAAAAACACAGCTTATATATAGATGATATTTTGTTTTACTTCTTAGTGGTAGTAATAGAAAATCATTTCAAACTTTTTTCTCCACAGAGTTCATCAACCATCAAAGGACGTGTCCTAATGGATATTACTTTGATACAATGAACAATATGTGTTGTAAGTTATGAATTTCTCATATGAAGCCGTAAACATGTAAAATCCTGCTTCTAAAACCAGAAGAACAAGTCATTGGCAGATATTAGTACTCTTGATTTAAGTCCAGGTTATATGTAATCCGTATTTCCTACAAAGAAGATTATAAATTACGAGACAAAATATATCGTCTTTTGCTTCTTATGTAATGAGCGAGAAAGACTAAGCATTATTATTATCTTTGTCAAAACATCAAGCTCAGTGTTCTATTGTCATAGTGTTTTACATGAAAGATAAAAACTGAAAGTAAATTATTCTTTTCATTCATTAAGTTGGGTTAATAATTACCTTTTTTGCCGATATGGTTTCAGTAGAAAACTTGATCCAAACAAATTTCTGTTTGTTTTTCGCTTTTTTTTTGTGAAAATTTTTAGAATATTTAATTTTTGAAATAATAATAATTTTTCCCACGAATTTTACTTATACCATTTTTCAAAGTCTATGGTTTCTAAATGCGTAGCTTATTAGTTTTGTTTTTAATTTGCACTTAGGATGTGTTTGGATTATACAAGATCTAAAATCTGCATTAAATAAATTGAAATTTTTCTGGATGTTCATTTCAAAATATAGATGTAGATAAATCTTGGTCTACTTATTTTAGAAAAGTGAAATTCTCAAAATGCTGCAACCTTATTGCTTTCATCTCAATCTGTCTTAATGTTTTTGAAGTCCACTTGATTGATGAGTAATTTAGAAAGAGAACACAAAAGTTATGCACATACCTTATGATTTCCAACATTCCAGATAGCCTACCAATATATTGCCCCCCTGGTTCCCAGGTTGATCCTATAGTGGGATGCCGGTGTTTCCAGGGTCAAACATACAATGGTGCAACCAGGCAATGTCGTAAGCACTTTACTTCTTCCTGTTTTCTTTTTTTTCAAAATCATGTTATTCTTTTTTTTTCAAAGAGATGTGTCGATAACATGCAAAAAAATAATAAAGCTTAAAGAATAAACACTTTTTGTTTGCATGACTTTAGCAGTCTACAATTATTACACTCTTCCAAAGTAAAACAGTCAAACTAAAAATCGGAGAGTGAGGGAGGGCTTGTGCTTCTTTTTATTTTTTGTCTCTTGTGACTTATGCATCATCTGTTTTGTACTTTAAGTCCACAATATCCTTACATCCCTGCAGCAAGTTCTGCCCCTACCCAAAAAGATGCTATGGAGCTGATAGACTATCTTAGCAGTGTTCTCCATTCTCTAAAGATCACAAAGGTTTAAAGTTCTCACATGATCTTTTTGATCTGTATCTGTGTATCTTGTATATGTAGAATATCAATATTGTTTTTCGTGTCGCTACGTGAAAGATGTAAAAGATAGCGCAGACAGTTACCTATATCGAGTTAGTATTTGCAAATTTTCTTTAAGTATCTTTAAATTCTTGTAAGTTCCAATTTCAACAGTCCTGTTTCTCCTTGCTTTCAAACCAGAGATACAAACAGGCACGTCGCCGACCACCTGCAGAGCTGGCGAGTTTTTCGATCAAATCAACAGGGTCTGCTGTAAGTGGTATTTGGGTCTATAAATGATTTTATTATCTGTGTGTTCTATCTATATAACTTTTTAGAATTAAAGGACATGATGGGTCTTTGTATCGTTTTTTAATGAAGCCATGTATTGCACCTATATAACGTTGTATATGCTGTGTATTGTGCCTATCAACGTCTAAAAAGTCATGTGTCATGT
>JAWDGP010006459.1:185000-257500 GCA_033675545.1 Elysia crispata
ATATTTATTAAATTTAGAGAAATAATTGAGAGGTTCATGACATAATTATGAGTGAATGAAGTTAAGAGTCATGAGACATAGAGATAACCACTTTCCTATGTTTTTAATTCATGTCTATTGGTAATTTGATGGCAACTAACTATGTCTTAAGAGCGAATAATAAATAACTTCCTTCTACATCAATTATGATTTTCTGATTTATGGGGCTTTACAAAATTATCCTGAAATGCTAAACAACACCTGAAAAACTTTTTTTTCTTTTGGTGGTGGTGGTGGTGGTGATGGGAGTAATAGCAATCGTGATGGTGATGGTAATAGTATTTGTCGTGGTAGCTATTAGTTCTGCCTGATCTTGTAGGTGACACAAACATTATAGTAGGCAGCATATTAACACCTCTTGTTTACCAGTGCAACAGCGGAGCCTTCAACGTGCAGGCGTGTTGTGAGACATACGGTAGAATGAAGATGAGATAGATTATTTGTAAACTATTGTCTGTAAACCGCTCGTCCAATTGTAAACAGAACGGCCAACCAAAGAGGAAGAACAAGACTCAGAATCCGACTCAAGTTCTGAATCAGAAGAGCAAGAAAAGGATGCGAGCATTTCAATGTCGTTGGAAATTGGGGAAATTGAGGTGGAAATCGGAGAAGTTGAGGTGGAAATCGAAGAAGAAAATGAGGTAAACATGGGAAGAGAATAAAATCTGGAAGAGGACAACAAAAACGTTGGGTAAATAAATCACAAATCCGTTAAATTGTAATTTCATAGATATATTTTTTTCTAAAGCGTTTCACGATTAAGAAATATGACTGAGTTTCTCTTTGATTTTAGAGTAAATTGTTTTATTTTTAATTTGATATCCATTTTTCTCTTAAATATACGTTTATTGAGAAGAAACACTATCAAAGTAAAAGAAAGAAAAGGACAATCGTCTCGTATTTTTAAGAGCCTTTAAACCTAGACTGAACCCCAAGCTTCTTTTCAGCACTTAGGGCTTTAGATGTTTGAGCGCACTTTATTATCTAAGTATTCTAAAATATTTTTAGTTTATTGCTAGTGGGCAGAACATCTTTTCAATATGCACTTTGCACTGAAATAGCCTTTGCACCCTATGCCAAAGTAAAAACTTGCACAAGATTTTTTAAATCTTCAAACATATACGAATTATGATTAGAATATCATTTTAAATATTCTAGAAAAAAAACTTTGTGCTCTCCATAGTGTAATTAGGCATCTTTAGTTTCATTGTTTATTGTTATTTCAAAGTCAATTAAAGAAGATTGATGACATAATCATTGAGAATGCTCTAATCCATGCTGATTATTCATTATTGCAAGTTGAGTAATAGTTAATTGATCAGTTCATTAATATCATCTTGGTTGCTTGGAGGCATAATCGTGACGGTGATTTTTTTTTTTTTATTTTTTGCTTTACAAGAGTCAATGCTACCTATCCCATGGGTAATGTTAATGGTAGTATTCATAAAACCATAAAAAAGGAAATGGAGACACCTTTTTTCACGGACCTTCCAAACTTGTAGTGAGATTTTATATTAAGCGTCTAGAAACAATTTATGTTAAAACAGATAATATATCTCAGCTCCGCGATGTTGATTGGGTATGAAGAAAAAGACATTGAATGATTTAATATAAAACAAGTAAAGTTATAAATGTTGTTGTTGTTGTTGTTGTTGTTGTTGTTGTTGTTGTTGTTGTTCTTCTTCTTCTTCTTCTTCTTCTTCTTCTTCTTCTTCTTCTTCTTCTTCTTCTTCTTCTTTTACACGTCTATTACACGTTTTATATTTAATGGACAGCACATTGGAAAAAAGTTGAATTGTTTTTTCAGTAAAATGAGTCTTTCAGTCTTATACCCTTGATTAATAGCAACAACTTGTGCACATAGCAAGAAAGAAGTCAACTGCTTTTTTCATCATCATAAACAACGTCTAAGAATAATGTCTATGTAACATGTACACTGCCAGATTAATTGAACTCTTATCACACCTTAAATTAAAGCTGATCAAACGAGTTACATCCCTAGCACTGGATAATCAGTCTAGAATTCGAACACGGAACTTGTGTTTGTCCAGCACAACGCTCTAATTACTTAGATAGTATACCTTTGCATTTTTAATACAAAAGTGATCAAGACCCTCATAAAGATGCCCCATTTGGAACCAAAAAATTCATCTACACCCAGTATTCAAGAAAATAAAGACACTGTTTTATTAGAGTAGCAATCACAATATTTCTTAATTTAATTTCTATGTCAAAATGTAAATTAAAAGCACCATAGAGGTAAATTGTCAAACTATGAAATAGTCGGGTTTTCGTTTAAGTTCATCATGACTTAAATTAACGAAAGCAGTGCATATAGATTAAATTGATATGTCATTTTCTCTGGAACGGAGTTTTTAACTCTGTATATACCGGTAACGAAATAATTGCGGCGAATAATAAATAATTGTCATTACCCATTTTATAGCCATTATCTGGAAAGTGTTTAATGTTGAAGGTTCCACATCATCATAAAGAGCAAGAGCTAAATCAATATTACACAGCTTATAAATTATCATTTAGCTTTTTATTTTTTGACTCCTTTGTGACAGCTGTCAACTCCATTCTCTTCAACATTGAATAGGATGTTAGACAAAAAAGCTTTCTTTTTATACTAAACTATGTATTTCACTCCCGCACAGTTTCAGTCTACCAGCGAGCCTGACTCTAAACCTGCCTTGTCACATCGGACACCGTAATGCTGACGAGCATTTGACGCACTACGAACTTCAAAGAACAGAAATTAATTATTAAAAAATTGTGTTCCTGTCTTAAAGGCATTTTGTTTGACGTTTCTTCAAGAGAATGTGAACTAAAAGTAAGAAGAATAAAAACTTTTTTCTCAGCTCCACACTCCTTGTAGTTAAGGTCTTCTTTTGTTCCATTCTTTTTTGCTATAGATTTCTTTCATATGTGAAAGGCTCAAACGACAAGAAACTGCACCAAAAAGTGTTGATAGAAAAGCATTGGTGATGACAAAAATCGAAATGGCAATGATAATGAAGATGATAGTGATGATGTTAATGATGACGATGATGATGATGTTGATGATAATCATGATGAAAATGCTAACTACAGGGGGAGAAGGATAAAAAAGCAACACCAACATCTAACTTTAACCTTTGCAGAGTGTCTTTTTGTAGGTAAACACAAATAATAATGGAAGGGAACACGCTTAAAGTTGGCGTCATTACAGTAGCAGCAGACCTCTCTTTGTTTCCTCAGTTTGGAGACCTTTCTAATTTTTAAGCTGACTGCTTACGAAGTAGAAAAGGCTTCACCAATGGCATATTTAACAAAACTGCAATGCCATGAGACCAAGCACAAACGTTGTGAATAAAGCTGGCGCCTGGTCAACCCGCTGGGGGATTTTAAATTTCCGACATCCTTCTCATGTATCCCATGGGGCTAACGTATCTTTGGCGGCTTTGATAATAACGCTCTTCTAATTGTGTCTGTATTTGTTTTTTGAACGTTTAACATACTTTAAACATCTTGCCTTTCCATGGTCACTTTTTGCTTCCCATGCCCCTCCCACTTTTCCTCTTTTCACCGTTCCCTTGTTACCCCCCGCCCCCCCTCCCTTTTTTTTTTACTTTCTCTTCCCCACAAGGCAATTTTTCATTTCCTTCCTCTTATATTCTATTTACATATCCGTGCTGTTTTCCTACTCCTTCTTCTTCTTACTCTCGTCTACAGTTCTATTTCTTAACTCGACTTATATCAACTCCTCCTTCCACTTCATCCTGCTCCCTTTCTGCTGTCCTCTCTCTCCTACTTCTTTTGCTAATGCTAATAGTATTCTTCTCCCCCTTCAACGATAAGTTCCAGGCATGAGTCCAGACTACGGTCAAAATTGAGAGAAAATGAACCATCACTTATTCTAGAACAATTCTAAACCGAGACAGGGGCTGTCTATCAAGTGGTGACTCCACCACCTGATGTCACAGCAAGGAGTTGAACCCGAAGTTCTCCTATTTCATTACAGCGCTCTGTCTACTGAGCAATATGGCGTCCCCACAATCTATATGGAGCCTTTTCTTCACTCTTCGCCGGTTTTTTTCCCACCCATGCACTGGCAGATTGAGCTAGAGGTGGGGCCTGACATCAGCGTCGATAGTTTATGGGGGAAAGATATTGAGGGACAAAATTTGTTCCATATAATCAGCCCTTCTGAAGTTTGAAGTTGAAGTGGCAAAGAAAGCGGCAGGTAGATCCAGCAGGCGCTGACAAACTATGCTGGTGGCAAGGAAGATGTGTGTTTCTCTAGCTGACAGACTGATGTGTGTCTCTAGAGGGTAAACAGAGTACTAACCTAATGAAAAACTAGATATATAAAAAAATAAAGAGAAAATCAGCAGGAGAACCAGATATGTTCGAGGAATTCGTGATTTTGAAAGATCAATGTTTGACCTAATCCTTCTTGGTTGATACTTTTAACCTATTTGGTTTTGAGCGAGTCTCGTTAAAAAAAGTTTCCGAAATATAAATTTGAAAAAATTTTCCTATCATTTCGTTACTATCGATAAAGAAAAAAATTTACTTGCATTATTACAAAAGAAAAAAATTCCATCCATATTTTTGTCCATGATTAATGGGCTGCGGTCTGTACTCTCATTGAATTATCCAACAGAGATCGGTGGCATGATAAAAATGATCTTCCTATTTCCTTTTCTTTACAATCATAACTATTTGTTTGAGGAACGAATTTTTTAATCTAGACCCAAAGATGCTTAATTTGATATACCAATGCTGTCAACGATTTATTTTAGGTTACTGAGCAAATGCTTTCGAAACAGATATATTGTTTCTTTGCATAGAATTATCCCAAGATGCCTTAATTTTTTTCAAAACTTTGAGCCTCCACCTTCTATCCGCTCACAGGTAGTACGGTTGGCTGAAAACATGACTTAAATTGAAGAAATAAAAACTACTTTGTTTATGTCGATAACATTTATGATTATAATTTTTTGGTCAGAAGCTTTAATTTTCTCAATTTCTAGAGCTTTTTGTTTACTTTGCTTTAGGCTGCGGTAACAATTAGACAACTGTTTGTTCTTATTTCACAGGAATAATTGGCAGTCTATAACATTTTACAAAAGCAACACGTGTCATCAACGTATCATCAACGTATTGATCATAATATTATAATTATTGAAAGTACCTTTTCGAAAAAAAACCTGATTTACCCATTGAATATGATACACATTTATATATTTTTTCACGTATTTTTTTACATAATATCATTTTCTTTTTTTTCAAGAATTCACGTCCTCACATTTATTGGCCCCAGGACTTGAGCCTTTATGATATTCTCAGTTAAATTAGATTTACACCATGCTTGGTGCCTAGCAATTTCTCAATTTAGCTTACACTTCTTTTATAGCAAGTGTCAATGTGTGGCTTTTGAGACCAAGAATGGAGTATATTTCAATTTAAAAGAGATGCATTTTTTACTTGCGTTTTCATCAACACTTGAAATTGCCCGAAAAGAACTAAACTATTGTATATCGAATAAGATTTCCGTAGTAGATTTATTAAAACAGATGATTAATCATTTTATTCTCCTACTATGATTGACTCTGATTCTTCATCATCTTTATAAATCCTCTGCTTGAATGCAACATAACATTCATCATAATCAGCATTTAAGATTATCAATCGTGAATATCTGCAAGTTTTCTGTGTTTCCAATATTCAATAAAGTGCAGACTTTATCCTCTCTGAAAATGTCTTCATGGTTTGGTTTCGTAGGTCAAAGGGGTTTACTCCACGTTGATTTCCAACCCCCTCTAATTAATGATGATAATAATGATGATGATAATAATAATAATAATAATAATAATAATAATAATAATAATAATAATAATAATAATAATAATAATAATAATAATAATAATAATGATTGTAGTAGTAGTAGTAGCAGCAGCAGCAGCAGCAGCAGCAGTAGTAGTAGTAGTAGTAGTAGTAGTAGTAGTAGTAGTAGTAGTAGTAGTAGTAGTAGTAGTAGTAGTAGTAGTAGTAGTAGTAGTAGTAGTAGTAGTAGTAGTAGTAGTAGTAGTAATATAAAAATAAATACGCAAAATGACAACGACAAAAACCATACACAACTTTAATAAATAACACGCAACATCCCCCCCCCCAAAAAAAAAAAAAATAAATAAATAAATAAAAAATAAAAATAAAAATAAAAAACTAAAACATACACAAAATTAATAAATAAACATGCAAATAGAACAAAATAACAAAAAAAAAAAACCTGCAGCAAAAAAGAAAATAAAGAAAATAAAACAGCTGGTGGAATTATAACCTTGATCTTGAACGTCGTAAATAATTATTATTCTTATTTTACCATGGAACCACACGAGATATTTGTGGATGTCAGTCAATGAAGTCACGTGACCAAGGTATCTCCTAGGCAGCAATTTTTCGCTCCTATAGCGAAATACAACTAGAATGTAATTTTTAGAAAAATTATGTCCTTACTCGTTTTTACATTTTGGAGTCTTCTTGCTTGGTTTCATTGTGATGAAACTTAGAAAGAGCTACTTAAGTATTGCCTCTTTGAGAGAAATGCAAAAAAAAAAAAATGAAAATCGTGAGAGGGAAAAAAATATTTTTTTTTTACAAAAGGAGCCATAGACGTCATTTTCAACGGTTTTTTTTTATTTAACATTCAGTTTCTTTCACCACTGCTATTCTAATTAATCTTGCACATTAATATTTTGATAAGAACTATGAGAGCCATTTCCCTGGAAGTATTCTAACTTCCAAATATTTATAGATGTCTCTTTTTCCTCCTTTCTCTGAAACAGTTCTGCAACAAAATAAAGTAACGACTAATAGGGTTTAAATTTAGCAAAAAAGTAAAGAAACCAGCACGGTATATTTTCTACAGTTATTATCTACAATGGTAACACATGATCAAAAGTTAAGAGGTAGAAAATTGCTACATGAAGGAATGAAAAAATGTAGACATGAATTTAGCAAAATAAAGAAAAAGCGATATGGGGATGTGAGTCAGGAGAATTAGACGCTTCAAAAGATATTGAGATATGGAAGACAAAAGTAACAAAAATATCAACACTTCACTGAAACGCTACATCCAAATTGTTTCAATATACTACCAAAATTACCTGTAAGCCCAAGGTAATGTCCATTTAAGTATTTGTATTCCATTCCTATACTATGTCTTCTGATCAGATGTTTATATATATATATATATATATATATATATATATATATATATATATATATATAATATTCAAAGACAGGAAGGTTATTTAAATTGCTTCATAGACAGAAACTAAATTATGATATACTAAAACTGAAGTAAAACATTCTTTCAAAACTTGATGAAGCACAAAACCTAATACATTCGTTCTACCGAAAGAAAAATAGCAAATAGGAAAAGAAAAGACCTTAAACATAAAAAAAAAACATTAGAGTACAATAATTAAAAAGAAAAAAAGGTCATGTAATTATTGACAAGGCCAAAACCTTCTTTATGCAGGAGAAGCATTGAATTGATCTTGTGAACCCATTCCCATCGTAGCCATCTCTTGTGAGGAGGTATACATAACGTTAGAGAATTCTGTTGATGAAGTCAGATTAATCGTGCTCATCTCTTGACGTGTAATGTAGAAACGTCTCCCACAGATCGCCAGCGCTACAATGACCGCACAAGCAACCAGTGTCCCAATGATGATTTCAGCAACACCCCCGGCATCTAATCATCCTGAACCTAAACACATGCGAATGAAAAATAACAAAAAAACAAAAACAAAAACAAAAAACGAAAAAAACAAACAAACCGTAACAAGAAACATAACACAACAAAAATGAAATTAACTTTATTATCTACATTGAAGCAAAAAATGAAAGAAACTACAAATCATAAAAATTAGGTCTGTACAAAAATAAATACTAAATTCAAGCAGAATGACGAGTGCATTATTCCATGTCGTTAGCAGCTGATTAAAAAGAGAGAATTGTGTTCTCTATCTATTTACTAGCTTACTTTTTCTAGGCTAAAGTTCCCCTAAAGACCATGCCCCAAGCTTTTATATCACACGAAGAAGCTCTTTATACAACACTTCGTAAAATACGCTTAAATCTGGTATTCGGTCAGAAGCCAAAGAAGCCTCATAATAAAAAGAATATATAAAAAGATTTTTAAAAACCTTTTTTATAACCTTTTAAACACTTCAAATACTTTTTGTCCTTTGTATTGTAATGCAAAGCTGTAAGTTATCTTAGTGAGCATTGTAATTATTTTCACAGGTTCATCAGTAAAGACCTTTATTTTCTAACTCTCCTTTAAAAATTGTACCTTGTTTGTCATTTCTTGACCTTGTTCTTTCGTTTCAGGCATGACTGTCATATGTTCAGAGAATTCAGTGTTCTTTTCTTCTTCTCCTTGTTGTATTATAGCCTGGCTCGTGGAAATAAGACCATGAGATAGAGAAGTAGTTTCCTGGAGTGCCACAAACTGATTATTTTGTGATACAGTTGACCTACCTGTTGGTCCTGTTGCCTGACCGGCATCTGGCTTTGTCAGTGTAGTGGACTTAGAAATTGATGACTCTGGTGATCATTATAATCATTTAACTACCTTAAAACCCATTTAATTGATATATTAGTACACTGTTGAATTGAAGCTTTCAACATTTATGGCTCCTGATCAACAGTTGAATTAAAAATAAAGTAACGCAAACGTGATCTGTTGAATAAACATATGTTGAAAGATAATGAGAAGTATGAGCATTTATAAATCGGGTTGAGAGACGCAATTCTAAATATTCTTTATCGTTACAAAAACATGTTTCGGGCAGCATCTAAAGCCTAATTTTTTTTTCAATAAAGAGACGACTTGAAGAAATGATGAGAAACTGTTTAAAAAGTTATGTCTACCTTCACAATCATAATGCTGTTCATTTAAGTAACAATTTTACAATTAGAATCTTAAAATATCCTTGCCCCATTTTATATTGGCCTTGGCATACACGTTTGTGCAGTTATGTATAGCTGTTATTCCGCACAAAATCTTCTCTATAACAAACCGTTTCCGAAAGGGAATACTAAATTCACTACAAACAAGTTGTCTAACACCTTACCCCGATCTCCTTTTAACTGGGAAAAAAGAAATTAAATACGACGCTAGAGAGAAAGTGATTTGCGTTGAGAACTGAATGGAGAACCTGCATCTGTTGCTCGTTTCTCTTACAATTTAATTTTTATGTAAGATTATCGCAATAGAAAGTAATGTATAATTTACTATCACCTGATCCTGTCTGGCCCATCTCACAGATAAAGCTAACTGTGATTGCACACGTTTGATCGTTCCATTCTCCTGCTGGAAGTCCACTGCGACCAATTCCAGCACAATCCTGGCCACCATAATTGTTAGGTTGGCTACTTGCCCAATTCAGAAATGTTGCTTGTTCTTTTTCAACTAACCACTGAAATGTGCTCTCCCCATTTTGATCGTGCAAACCAATCCAATAGGGTTGGGGTCCTGCAACAGATATTTGATCTGAGCTAAAGAAAGCAAAAGGACAAGTGTATGGAAAAGAATAAATGAAATAGGTAATTTTTTTATTTTTAATTAAAACACTTCAAGGAAATGTTCTTTCGAAATCAATTAGAAATTAGGATGTTCACCTATCAATCGGTAACATTTTCTGATCTCTAGTTTTGCAACAAACAGATGTTCAGGGCTCTATGCTGTGTCTGAACATTAAACAAAACAATGAATTAAAATGATATTAATTTGATACACTTCCTATGTAAGCTAGAAATTTCCTTCAAAGAGTTTACGTCAAACTTGATACCATAGAAAAGAGCTTGCTTCCTAAACATGAACAAAAACTAAACCAACAAATTGAAAGCCAATGCTTTTAGGTTCATTTCCAAGTATGTAAATTCTCGGGTACTAATTATTGGTTGGTTTTATCCCAAATGAATTGATTCATGCTGCCATTCATGATTATCACCAAATCTGCCCCATCAGCCTGGCAGGCGGCTCTTGCAGTTTGCCATGTTTTCTTTTCTAGATACAATTTGATGCACGATCCAGAAGGTGCCCTTGGCCTCCAACCAGATGGACATGAGGCTAAAAGACATGGAAATGAAATGTTCTAGTAATTTGTGTTTTTTAATCTTCTCTTTGTGAATTACTTTTATAGCTTGTCTAAAATTAGTAACTTTAAAACATTCGGGAGATGCAACCTTTTGTTAACTTACTATGCTTTAGGTTTTTAAACACCAATTATGCCATGTAAAATAAGACTTTGTAATAATGAAACTTATAGTATGTATATACTTTGTGCTTTAAATGTACCTCAAAATATTTTATATGTAAATGAATAAGGTGCTAAATAGTTAATTGTTTCTTGGATACCCATAAATTTTAAATATTCGATTTTTACAAACAAAAATAACTGAACCAGGAACATCTTCGCTTATTATCAAACAACTTGTTTTCACTGAGATGACAAACTGTATTTCTGCTTCTTACGATTAAAAATAAATATCACAAGATATCACAGTTTATCAGACATTCTTTTATACTTGCACTTTAAGGTCTGTTTAGAAGCTTACTTTTTAAAAAAAGGATGTAAAACAAGTGTAAAGGGGATTTTTAATCACTCTTAGATTAGATCCATTATAAAACACTTTAACAAACCTGCTTTCTCTGGTCACATGATAAGTTGAATATTTTACTTTGACAAGTTTTGACTTTTTATAAAGGGTTCTTTTAGATTCCATGAAATTTTTATATACAATTTTAAATAAATAAACCTATCAGGAAACTGTGTTAACCTGTTAATTAATGTGACAATATACTGCATTTGAGCATTTAATGTGTTATGTAAAATAAACATCAAAAGAAGGAAAACACATTATACATTTTCTGCTTCCTTGCTTCGCCTAAATTTATAGTTAATCCGAACTTAAGACGTTAACAAATTATCACCGCCAAGGCCTCCTTCTGGCACACCAGTTCTTGCTCACAAAGCTAACTTACCCTTCTTCCACAACCCTGCTGTTTATAACTAGAATGCTGTAACTGTCAGCAAGAATTGAGAAAAATGTGACTAAATGTTTAATAGTTGTTGAAACTATCTAAACATACCTTGTTTCTTGGGGGTACTTTTTATGAATTTTCTTCGTGAAAGGATCGAAAGAAACTGAACTTAATCAAGGCTCTCTGTCACTTGTATTAAAATAAGCTTAGTATTTGGAATTCAACTAACCTGCATTCATTGGCTGGGAAGTAGTTGAATAGCTTGATACGATAAGGTTTGTGGAATCAGTTCCTATTGTTATAAACAAAAAAAAAAAGAAAATTTAATCTACTTATTTATATGTTTAATGAGGTTTTTGACTTGTAGCGTATATCAAATATTGTTAACAGCAATAATAATAATATTAATAATATTTATATTACTACTACTACTACTACTACTACTACTACTACTACTACTACTACTACTACTACTACTACTACTACTACTACTACTACTACTACTACTACTACTACTACTACTACTACTACTACTACTACTACCACTACTACTACTACTACCACTACCACTACCACTACTACTACCACTACCACTACCACTACCACTACCACTACCACTACTACTACTACTACTACTACTACTACTACTACTACTACTACTACTACTACTACTACTACTACTACTACTACTACTACTACTTGTATTACTACTAGAGAGAGAGAAATGAAGGAAAATAATAAAAAAGAATTGAATAAGATTTGAGATGAATAGAATAAATTTCACCCTCAGTTATCATCTTTGATCATTTCCTTCAATGAAACAACTACTACTACTTTTCTGTGCTTCTTGCTCCTGTTATCAGCGTCTACATTATATTTAAGATTCGAAGAGAGGCAAGCCTAGGTTTTGGCCTTTAGAAGCATTTTGCTTTTATTCTCGATGCTGTATCACCGCCGAGAACACTAAAACACAAACTCACCAAATCTTAACGAATGCATTGGGCTATTCCTTTCCCTCCCTTCCGCTTTATATCTTGACTCTTCTGTCTCTTTCGGTGACAGGTACCCAAATTGAAATGCCCAAGGAAATGTTATCAACAATGCTTACCCGGTCAAGTTTTGGTCAGATTAAACTCTCGTGCTGGTGCTCGAAAAAATCACATTCATCTCTGTTGCTCGCATGTCTGAATATCTTTTTTTTTTTTTCAGATTAAACCAAATTTGAAGCTTCAAAGTTTTTCTTTTGGAACATTTTGTTTCAGAAGAAATTCTGATGCGATTGTTTTCAAAACCTGCTGAAGGTTTTAATTTCTTTAGATGTAAAACTTGTCCCAAATACTGAGAGAGAGAGAGAGAGAGAGAGAGAGAGAGAGAGAGAGAGAGAGAGAGAGAGAGAGAGAGAGAGAGAGAGAGAGAGAGAGAGAGAGAGAGAGAGAGACAGACGGACAGACAGACAGACAGACAGACAGAAAGACAAACATACAGACATTGATTGTAATGATAACCGCCATTGACTCTCAGTTAAATCTTCACTTATGGCGTGCTAAAATGCATCACAAAATAAACAATGTCTAGATAAATGAGTGTTTTATTTCAACATTATCTTTAAAGACTGTGGCCTTTGCAATGACTGCTATCTTGATACGACTATTATGAATTTAAAATTAACTTATAGAAAGAACAATCTCAACTAGGATTTGGCGAGACTTTTTACCTCGATTTTTTTTTCTTTTAATGCACTCCGGCACAGTCCTGCGCATGAAATACTCGTAAGTCGGCGTAAATTTTTATCACAAGTATGGAAGAGCCATGCTGTGTAGGGGCTCCCTCATCGATTGCTAGAAGCTTGCAATGGGTATGAAAAGATAGTTATGCAATGTTCGCTTTATGTGTACTTTA
This sequence comes from Elysia crispata, assembly GCA_033675545.1. NCBI lineage: Eukaryota > Metazoa > Mollusca > Gastropoda > Plakobranchidae > Elysia > Elysia crispata. Next base: position 197,986 of record JAWDGP010006459.1, read on the forward strand.
TTAAATCAAATAAAGGTGCTTTCAATTTTGGACTGGGCAGACCGGGGCTAGCACAGGAAGGATAAGAATGTTTCCAAAACTCAGCACTTTCAGAACATGATTTTATAAGATTCTTTAAACCTGCTCAAAGTCCGGTCAAACTATGATGTTGTGCAGCAACATGAATAAGCCTAGAGCGTTCACTAGTACCCCGCCACACCGTCCACACTGAGAGGTCGTTACTTTCGGCAGACCCAGAGTAACTTTACCCGATAACTTGTGGCAATGTTCGCTTGATAAATCAAAGTCAATAATTATTATAGTAACTTATTGCACTACATCTATAGTTTTTACGAACTTAGGTTACGCACGCATTTCTTGTATAACAATGGATTCATTTCGATTAATCCTAGCCCTAAAAACGTTTCCATAAATGGTGCCTCTAATGACCAGCAACAAACCGTCCAGTGTGAGATCTTGTAAGTTGGAGAGATGACATAACATTACATAGTATTGCTTAGTTCTTGACTATATATAATTGTTTTAGATTCTATGAGAATAACACTGTGATTGATGGTAATCTAGCTTTTCGAAAAGAGATCGCCAGAACATGACTTCTGTATAATTATCCTAATAGACCAACATGTCTGTGGTTTTAAGTCATTTTATCAAGAAAATAAAAGATCTACATGCTAACTTAACTTTTACTTTGTCACGGCCAGGCATAGATCATGAAACGGTAAAAAAATGTTAATATGTACTTATCATCTAGAAAAAGTCAAGGCGTATACCAACTTTCCAAGAGACTTGCACGTTTAGCAAAAGCCAAGAGAAACTGTAGTGCCTAACAAGGCCGAGGTTAGATCTAGTAAGCAGTGAAGGAAAGTGTAGATTCTGAGCTGAAGTGACCAGTCGTCTTTGTGGATGCAGCAGGTGAGAGCAATTGTTGAGAATCCCTTCTGAGGTCAGTACGGTCATTTATCTTTTCGGCTTTAAAAATCGGTCTCTGTCGATCCAGCAGAGAAAATCAGACTTTCACATGGTTAGGTGTCTAACTGTTTAAGTGGTCGTCCTTTGGTGTCTTAAAAGGTTTTTTTCTCGTGGTAACTTAATAAAAAATATCAAATAAAAAAAAAGATATACACCATCTTTTTATAGAAACTGAGTTGAACATTTTTTTTTTTATATATTTCGCTTAAAAAGATGTGATCAATCTAACAGTCTCTATATGTTAAAATTAAACTTCTTATTAGTTTCTGCGAATTTTCTACGTCAAACTTATTTTAGAGAAGGTATAACTTAATTACTACGGAAGAAATTATATTTGAAGTGTGCACCTTCGTACGAAGATTGTAGACTATGATCTATTCTCCATCTGAAGCGTAAAGAGAAAATGCTAAACCTCCCAACCTTTTATTTTCTAGAGCATAAAGTTTTCGATTGCGACCTGTCCATCTGTCAGTAATGAAGCCAGGCGAAAAATAATGACCGTCAAATAAGCATTTGAAAACCATTCAGGCACGTTAAATTTGGCCTAATGGTATAGATTACCCTGAGTATTGGACTTGTAATATTATTATTAATATTTGTGCAAGTACAGGTAAAAAATTTGACTTATTTTCTTAAAAGAAAGTTATGTATGAGGGAACTACTTCTTGTCAGCAGATAACAGGAATGAAACTAAAAGTAGGCCTACAATGGAAGCGTCAACAGTTCTGAAACCGTCTGGAATAGATCCACATATTTTAAGAAAAGAATCGAAAAAAAGTTGCTTGAACATTGATTCTAGATCTAGGGTCGGCTATAGCCGTTGCAATAATTGCTGAAATTATCGCTTTGCGTTTATTTTGGCAATATCTTGCCAAGTGTATGCCGATATTGGAGAAATTTATCGACATCGAAAGCTGATTGCTCATCGGCTGGGACAACCTGGAAATAAACTGCCCGCCCAGCCGCGCGACGCTGTCGATCTGCTGCAGGCCATTTGGTTGGGTTTTTTTTTAAGACAGACAATCCGACGGCGGTGCAGTGAGCTTGCTGGTGAAATGTTCATAAATCAGGCATCGGAATTTGAATCTGACTACAGATTCGGCTCTTTCGACCCAATATTAGCAAGGTTAATGCGTAGAGATGCTTTTTAGAACATGTTTTAGAGAATTAAATTGTATTTCGTTATGTGCCTCTATAAATATAACATTTATGTTTCCCTAGTCCCCACTCCCGCCCATGTGTTTTTCTGTCTCTCTGTTATCTATCAGAATATATGATATAGCTCCACATCACTCTTCACAGATCGCATTACCCAGATCTATAAAGATCCAAACACGATTTTACATGAAATCAATGAAAGACAATTAACGAAGGTGAACATTTTCTCTCATTGATATGATTTAAAATCGCGTTTCTTCCTTTCCTGCCTGCTGATTTTTTTCCAGCTCGTCTTGAATTGAGCCAATATTATTTTTCGCGCGTCAAAGTGCCCTAGTCGACACCCACGCACGTATATAAAAAAACAAAAAACAAACAAAATCAAAGGAGAAAATTCGACTAGACCTTCTGGCGCATACTGGCCTAGTGACCGTATTTGCCGTTTCCGGACAGTCTAGAGCTGCGTTTGTACTATGATATAACCAAGATCTAGACTGAGTGGAATCAGTAGACTGTAGGCCTTATTTGGAAACTGATTATCCTTAGTTGTGAGGACATTTTTCACACGTTGAGACGAATAAAAAACTTTGACTCGGGTTCAGATTGCAGATCAAATGATTTTGTCGATGCATGTGTGCGCAGATGGAAGGCAACATTTTGCTTGGAACATTGATAGCAATATTGCCCGTCAATTGATGGCATCAATTTGTCGCCACGTCCATGGCCTGTTTAAGGCCTAGATATTTACAGTAGCTAGACTGAAAACGAAAGGGTTAAGATCGAGATTTAAACAGATCTAGATTTTACCTTTAGGCTTATATATATATATATATATATATATATATATATATATATAGAGAGAGAGAGAGAGAGAGAGAGAGAGAGAAAGACAGACAGAGAGACAGAGAGACAGAGAGAGGGGGAGAGAGAAACAGAGAGGGAGAGAGAGAGAGAGAGAGAGAGAGAGAGAGAGAGAGAGAGAGAGAGAGAGAGAGAGAGAGAGAGAATTGAAAAATAATGTGGTAGACAGTGGAACCTGATGCAGATGAATAAACAGATTGACTAATGGATTAATTAATATTTGGATAGACAAATAGATAATTTTATATAAAGAAAATGAGAGATAAAGAGATAGAGAGAGATAGAAAGAGAGAGGGAGAGAGAGACACACACACACACAGAGAGAGAGAGAGAGAGAGAGAGAGAGAGAGAGAGAGAGAGAGAGAGAATCATTTTTATCAAATTGTTAGTCTTTACATAACCCCAGAGGTAATTTTCTCTCTAATGTCTTAAGATGAAGTTTTCCACTTTAGTCTTACACGGCGAGAGAGATTAGGATTGATGTGATCTCTTTAAAGAATTTAAGAATAAACAGAATGAAGACAACCAAAAACTAAGTTAATAGTTTTGAGGAAAAAAATAAAATTTAAAAAAATCTACCGATACTTGGAATCACACCAAAAACAACAACAACAACAACAACAACAACAACAACAACAACAACAACAACAACAACAACAACAAAAATACGAAAACCGACTAAATGCTAACAAAAAATATCAGTTAGGGAAAAAAACAATCGTTTTGATTTAGAAGCGTCTGGCTTTTTAGCTGTGCTCAATGAATGTTTTATTATAAGCGTAAGCCACTTTATGATTTTTTTGTGTTTGTGTGTGTGCATATAATTTGATATGTATGCTCTCCAACACACACTGTTGTCTAGAGGTTTTTTTTTTTTTTTGTGGACATTTCTATGGAGCTTTTAACTCTTTGGTCAGTCAGATTCAGGTGATTCTCTCTTCTGTCTTTTGTAGATGTGGGCTTCTTCCGTTCTGTTTTCGTATGGAATAGTCAGCTCCACCATGCATAACCAGTTCTTGTGTGAAAGTTGAATGGATCGTGGTATGAAGCTTTGGTCTAGTTTCTTTGATTATAATGGAGTGACGGTCCCATTCTGGAAGGTCTGCTGAAACTTCCCAGTCGTCACAACCAGTTAATAGGCATTTTCTCTGGTTTGTTGTCTTGACCGACCTTCCCTGCCATAACTTAGTGTCTCCCTCTGTCGTGAATATCAATACATTGGTTTTAGGGAAGTTAGTCTCTCTTTCAGCCGTGCTTATGATTGCGGCAAGTTTCTTAAGCACTCTATTATGCCTCCATGTGTATCTCCTTTGTGAGAGGTTGATTTGCACGAGCTCAAGACATGCTCTGTTATCTGTCTTAGTAAACGGTCCTCTTTCTTTCCCAACCGTGCCAGATTTGTGTTGGAGGCAGGAGATCGTACAATGATCGTATAAGAAAGTTGATCCAAAGTGCCATCATATACCAGATGTCATTCCATGTAAGGGATTTCTCCAAGGCATTATCCCAATGAGTGCATTGTCCCTGTTGGGGTTGCTGAACTACTTTCTCGACATTTCTCGAATCTCCATTCAAACGTATCTCATTGATATGATGACCATGTCTCTTTTCTCTTTCCCCTCCGCTTTTGACCACCACTTTATTGTAGATGATCCCAGCCCTTTGCGGTAGGTCTGAGTTTGTCCAATCACTTCTTTAATCTTAAGTAATTCTTTGGCTTGGTCCACGTCATCGACAACCTTCCAGTTTTTACCCGTTCATACTGTTGATTCTATTGTCTTTACAACCGGGTCATCGGAATTCTCTACCATCCTGCACCATACCATTAAAACGTCGAGGCTTGTTTCTTCTTCATTTCAACAGATTATTATAGTATCATCCGTGAGTGCTTTCAAAGTGGGCATGTAGCAACCAATACCTATATAGGCCGGGCCTGCGCTTCCTTCTGTTGTTTTCAAGATGGCTTCCATTTCCACTACGAACAGAGTCGAGGATATCTGTCGTGTAGCTTTAACCGGAGAACCTCATTCGGAAACCGCTGAAATAGTTATCTAGCACCACTTGTATATCTTCAAAGACATGAAGCATCCTTGGGACGAGCTAAATCATTTTGTGTGGTAAATACTCGTAAATATTTGCCAGGTTCAACTATACGACGTGGAGGCTAAGTTTCTTCGATTTAACCCTTTGAATGACTTCTCAGGTCAACCGTTGCATATTCTAAGCATCCGATAACTCCAGGGATGTCTCTTTTCTGGACCGATGTATTTCGGCACCCGTTTCCAGTGAGATATTTGTTAAGATGAATGCCATGACGGAGAGGAATATCTTTCTTTCTACATTCAACAGCGAGATTGGTTGAAACTGATTTATTTGAGTCGAGTTTTGCTGTTTGGGGATATAAACTCCCTCAGCAGACATCCAGTGCCTACTGCTCCATGCTCCTCGGAAAATATGAATGATTTCCTCAGATGGGTCTCCATTTGTGTTGATTTTGGTTTGCTGGAAGAGTTGTCTTGCTAACTGGAATGGATCTTTAAAGGAGCGAATTATCCTCTGCTCAGTGCTGATTGAATCGCCTTCAAACCTCGCCAAAGTTCCTGCAGTTCGTTTTTATCTTCTTCAGTCGTTGATTTCTTCTGCTATTTTTTCTACTACTTGATGTTTTTTTCAACCCGAAGGAATTTAGACATTTTTTTGCAGATAATGTCACCGAAAGTGGTAAGTTTGTGTTCTAGAGTTCTCATCCTGATGAGCTTGTCCAGTTGTAGGACTATCTTATCTTGCTATTCAGAGCTTTTTACTGTTTTTTTTGCTCTTGCAGGTGTGAAATTGATCTTCTGGCGTTTATCGTTGATGAGCTGTTGGAATTCTTCATCTGACTCCTCAGCGTGGATTTCCTCAGCACTGTGGTATTTAATCTGGCTTTGGTTTCCCGACGTTTAATGGATTTTCATCTCTCTTTTGATGGTAAATCTACTGCCACATACACATGGATAGTCATTGTCCATGTTGACCCGGTGGTCTGATCTCGTAGTCCGTTGGGAGCTTCCAACAGTGATCGAATTGTCATCAATAGATCCACCAGTCTCAGCGTGTAGGTTAATCTTTCTCTTCTCTAATAGCGGTTAGTTTTGAAGCCAATGATCTGCTACCCCAGCGAGACCTCGACTCTAGTCTTTCCAAGAGTCCTTCAATTTCTCCCAAACGTCCTCCTTTCTGTTCCCGTAAGTCAATGGACATGCCATGCATAGTAACTAGAAACCCACAGGGATTCTAGATAACAGAGAGTCTTCAGAAAAAAATCTTTGTTTTTTGTAAGTGTTTCGGCCCTTCACTTCTGACAATCTAAATGGGCCGGGCCGACCACACCCAGGTCATGGTCAGGACCTCTACTCTCTAACCTATCTTGGTGTTTCCTCCTGCTGTACATTATTTTCCCCTGGTTTGATGCTACCCAGTGTCCAGGACCTCTGCTTGGTGACCTGTCTTGGTGCTACCTCTTGCTGTATATCACTTTCCCTGGTTTGATGCTACCCAGTGTCCAGGACCTCTGCTTGGTGACCTGTTTTGGTGCTACCTCTTGCTGTATATCACTTTCCCTGGTTTGATGCTACCCAGTGGTCAGGACCTCTGCTTGGTGACCTGTTTTGGTGCTACCTCCTGCTGTATATCACTTTCCCTGGTTTGATGCTACCCAGTGGTCAGGACCTCTGCTTGGTGACCTGTTTTGGTGCTACCTCCTGCTCTATATCACTTTCCCTGGTTTGATGCTACCCAGTGGCCAGGACCTCTGCTCGCTGACCTGTCTTGATGCTACCCTGAGACTCTAGTAAAAGGATAATAATCGTTCCACCCTAGCCTTATAGTGAAAGTAGTCTTTCTTATATATTTAATCGGTTTCTTATCACTCGGAAGGAATTTTGTGTTTACTAATTTTTATTTCATTGTGCCATGTGTTTAAATTTAATTGGTGTTGATTATTTGGAAGGCCGCATGCTTTAAATGAGAAGATGCTACTTTTTTGGGAGGTTTGTGCCCCCAAACTCGACAAGTGTAAAGATTGTCTGTAATAAGTGATCGTTTTTTAGGAAGAAAAACTGTTGTGACAAAAGTGTTAGTCATGTGATTTGCAGAAAGAAATGTCTGACATATTGACTCTTTCAATCATTGCATATTTATTCAAAGCGCACATAGAGAACTAAAATGGATGCGATGTTCATGCCACCAGATTATTTTGGCTGCAAAGTTTGGTACAGCTACAAGGGGTCGTAATTCAAATCGACTTATTGTTTTAACTTACAGTTCATCGGTATTATATTTGATCTCACTATTTTTTTCATACCATATCCATTAAGCAAAGTTTCATGAAGCAAAGTTGACACACACACAAAAAAAAAGACCCACAAAGAACAGGTAAATTGTCCTACAAGTGAAAATGAGGGGTTGAACAAAGATTCATATATTAACTGCAGGTTAAAATCAAACAAAAAATATAAACCTGTTTTGTTACCTTTTGGAGTGACTTAGATTTTTATTCAGCCTCCTTCAACTATTGGAGACTACCCCATTATTATCTATCAAACTTACAGATTAGTTTTGAAAATGTCACAGTCCATTTTACCTTGCTTAAGAATATCGATCATGGAGTTGAAAGTTGCTTCACCGACCGACCTTATCTAATCGTTTCAAACGTTTAATTTTTCAGGTCTTTATTTTGTTTGACACAGGAGTGACAAGAACACTGATCTGTATTTGCTGTTGTAGTTAAAGTACACAAAAATGTTGAGCGAGGCGTTCAGATAAGAACACAAACGACTAACTGTACTCAAGGCATTAAACAAATGTTGCATTTTGCTAGTGGAAGTAAACTGTGGGTTAATAAGACGAGCTGTAGAAATAAGCAGGAACGGCAACTGAGAAAAAATGAAGATGGTACAAACTAAAACGACAGATTTAATAATTTGCAGGTCTTTAGTCGTTAGGCGCTCTGCTAGGGCATTCTCTGAAACCTGATTACAGTCGGCTGTAATTGACTGACGTATTCTGGAGGCCTGGGCTAGTTTAAAACTGAGGACGCCAACACATGATACCATTACTGTATAGTTTATCCATATTATAACACCTCTATTCATTACATCGTTTATGCGAGACATGGCCTCGCGGTTTACAGCTGTGACATACGGAGAAGAGACGTTCGTTAAAGGATCTGTCCTAGAGGCGACTCTAAAGATTGTCAGCACTGGCACGCGCAGAAAAATAGTCACAACAACTAAGGCTAGAACAATTCTCACTGTCCTGGCTTTAGTGAAGACCAGCTTGAACTTGAGAGGCATGGCCACACAGGCGCAGCGCATCACACCTAGAGAGACAGATATGAACGCAGATAGGTCGTAAGCTGTAAAGGCTGGCCAGTACGGTAAGAAATAAATAAACTTGTGATCAAATGGCCATGACCATGTTCTGGCAAATCTAAATATGATCAGAGAACAAGCAATTGGTGTTATGAGGACAAGAAACGCGAGGTCAGACACTGCAAGAGAAAGCAGCAAAATCGTCACATTATCATTGATGCCAGCCTTTAGGAAGACCACAATGTTCGTTATATTGGAGATCAATCCAAATAGAAGAATAGCTGGGGCTGTAGGGGCCAGCAGGCTATTAGTCCAATAGTAGATCCAGAAGTATAGCAAGTTTGACGTGTCTGTAACTGTATCCTCTGAGACAAGAATTAAAGTCATATTAAAGCCCTTAGGCAACATTGTCATGCCCTGTTAGTTTCTAAACAAGAACGTTATCTTAGTTTCTAAACAAGAAAGTTACCTTAGTTTTTAAACAAAAAAGATACCTAAGCTCGGGCCTGAGACCGTTAGTTCACTCAATGGTAGAGGAAGTCCTTTGTCAGACCTGGTGAAAACAGCAGTTATGATCGTCAGTATACCTTACAAAGGCTGATCAATCAGGATTCTCATCCAATGGCATTAGACAGGCTAGAAATCATTACAATTGTGAGGAAAAATTCCTGCTTTACAGCTATTTGCCTCAAATTAAAAAAAAAAAGTTTAAAAGAGTAATCGTTTACATAAAATATACTTTCGGTTTGGTGCAGCAATAATTGATGCGTAACAGTGTATTACACCCGACTTAAGTCTCATGTTTGTAGGGTAATTTTTATAATTTACTTGAATCATATTGCATAAGAATTAATCTCTTTATCTTTAGTATAACTATAAGCTACCCATGAGCAATTTGTTAATTGAAAAAATGTACTTATTTCAATTTCAGATGTCAAATACCAGTGTGATTGTATTTTATCAGATGAAGGATATACAATTTTTAGTGACAATGCTAAATTACTTTCTACAATTACTACGAAAATCAACATAATCTCAAATATCAGAAAAAAGAAAGAACCAGATAATGATTATTTGAACTAAACAAAGAAGCGGAAGAATTTCTAATGTTCTACTTTTAACTTGAACCAGTAATGTGTTTAATGAGAGTCGGTAAGGTGATTATAGCACGTTGTAAAGTTGGGAAACAAGTCGTCTCAAAACCGAGAAAAAAATCCATCTAATGTTTCAAATAACAGCTAAAAGCAGCGACGCATAATCTCAAACAAAACAGCGAAACAATTTTCAACTTTCACACTGCTCTAAGAAATTGCATTTAAAATAACTTATTACCTGTATGTCTATGAAAGACATGGCAAGAATTTGCCCCAGCCCTAAATATTTTTGAAAATAAAGATAAAGCTAAATTAGTTACATATTGACTCTCGTAGAAATGCAAACAAAATGTTTTTTTTTTTTTTAATTTTTGCAAATCGTGAAGATTTAGTAAAGCTAGATCAACCGTTTCTTTTATAAAGTCGGTTTTAGCTATGTAGCATTTGTTACTGCGAAGTCAGTCTCACTGGGTGACTGTTCTTAATACTCACCGAGTGTGAGGAGAATTCATGGGAGAGGTGCGAGATCAAAGAGAGAAACAGACTGTATAAGAGTTAGCGACAGCATGGCAGTGCAGCGCTCTTAGGAAAGTTCATAAGGGATGGAAAGGTGATTTTATCCCATTCTGTATTATTATGTATCATTAGTAAGGTATGAATTTCCAATCCACTTATTCCATTGTTAAATCTAGATGTAAAAAATATGAAACTTTGCGGAATATCGATTTATCAGCCAGGAATTTCTATTACTAGGTTACGCTTAGACGCGTTATTGCATTCAACTAGCATTACGTTCGTTCTTGAAGAAAAATGAGAGCAAGAAAGAGATATGACTCATCTTGACTCCCTCCCACAACACGAAGAACAATAAGAGAGTCCGAAACTGCAAATTATTTTGCGGAAAGAATATCTTTCTTCTCCGTATTTTTGGTGTTTTATGACTTTTTTGTGTTCTTAGTTTGCCACCTTAAACCAGAGGTCTTAGATTAAGTTAATCTTTAGATTCACACTTCTGAGTGCAGCAGCCAGTGCCGAGTTGTATTACTAAACATTGAAATGTGATTCAAACTCTAGCATATCATTTTGTTTTGGTACGGTGTTAAACAGGACAACATTCATTTCTTACATTTTTTAAAGCGTGTTTTCATTTTCATTGCCCTTGATTAATAGTTTTGCTGGGTTGAAACTGGTAAGGTGAAAATTGCTTTGCCACGAATAGCAAAACTTATTGTTCATTCCTATAATATAGTAGAAAACAAAAATGACATCCATGGGTGCGCCTTCCTTTTAACGGAAGCATATATGACAGAAATTAAAAAAAGAAATAAAAGAATAATAATGAATGCTTTGAAATTACTTTTCAGATATTATAAATAAACTCTGTTTTTCTATCCATCTTTTTATTTTCCTTTTTTCTATATATCTGTCTCTCTGTGTGTTTGTAAAGCTACACCGTTCTTTTCTATCCACCGCTCTCTCTTTCTCTCTATCTCTATCTCTCTGCCTCTCCATTACTATCCAATTCTCTATAATATTGTTTCATATTGATTTTACCAATTTTCTTATTTTGTTGTTTAATATTTCTTACTTGCTATTATATTAATTATTCATTCCTTATTTTAATCTTTTTTTTTTTTTTTTTTCAGTTTTTCATGTATTATTGTGCTTATCGCACCCCTAATTTGCTGTTGTTATTTTTGAGGTTATACATTTTATTCTATTTTTTTCATAACCCAATAATTTGGTTCTATCAAATTTGACTTTCGTTTCATCATATTCATGAATCTCTGTGCTTTCTTCTGTAAATCTCGTTGTTGTGATAATAACGTAAAGTCGACGGTCACGTGCTGTATATTATGTAATTGCTGCAATCACGTCTTTCATTACTACTACTACTACTACTACTACTACTACTACTACTACTACTACTACTACTACTACTACTACTACTACTACTACTACTACTACTACTACTACTACTACTACTACTACTACTACCACTACCACTACCACTACCACTACCACTACCACTACCACTACCACTACTACTACTACTACTACTACTACTACTACTACTACTACTACTACTACTACTACTACTACTACTACTACTACTACTACTACTACTACTACTACTTATCTTACTAATACTACTACTAACACGTCAAGAGAAATAAATTGAGCCAATTTGGCATTAGCACCTGTTTGAGAAGACCTTGAGTATTGATCTTAGTAAAAATTCAGTCCTTTTACACATTTGGTCCCTCTTTTCTAAGAATGACATTTTAAGTCTACTAATTTATTTTATATTTTTTCACTGGAGATAGCTTTTCCTGTTTTGTCTTTAATTCTGAAACTCTTTATCTTATTTACGGTTTCATTTCTTCAGATCACCCCAGTAACTAGAAAATAAACATATGCGTGTGGATTTAAAGGGATAGGACTGGTAATTTTTCTTCCAACCTAAAATTGTAGATAATTTTTTTGCAAAACAATAAGGGCGGATAGAAAATCCCGATTAACGTTTTTTTTTTTTTTAATTTTCTTACAAGATGGTGCCTACTCTTCACAACACTGGTAGTATATTATTCACAGAACTATCCAACAGATTTGATTTTCCGTGCATAGAACCTTACAATAAAAAACAGAATCGATATTGAGGAGCTTATTTGTTGAACAACTTTCACAACGTTAATACGAAATTTCTGCCTGTATGGTCGCCTATGGATTAATCTGTCACAACTTACATAGCCTTTTTAATTGGTAAACTTGGGCTTTTTTTCAATCCTGCTTAGAACTAGATGCAAATGACTGATTTACTTAATAGTATTCGAATGTCAGTTAAGACCTAACCTTGCTTTGAAAAAAAGTGGGTTCTTTTTCGCATAATTGCAAATCATTTAAACAAAAAAGTTATTTCTTTATGAGCTCTAGCTCATGATGATTTTACAGGAGACCCGCGAATATAGCGATCCTGCCTCATCTTTTTTAGAAATACATTCCTATAAATGTCTACATCTAGTCTTACATATATTTATAAGTCTGGACATTAATATCAACATGAAATCAAATTAGTTGTATTTCTAAAAAATTAAAGTTGGGTGAATTTTTTCTTTTTTGGCTGATAAATTTAAACTGAAATTGTAAAACATAGCTAGCTAAGATGTGCTTTAATCAAGGGCCGTAGTTTTAAGAATCTTAAGTTAGTTAAACCTTAACTCGCATTAGGAAAAAATGATTTAAAAAAAGGGAAAAAAAAATAGAAAGAAGCAGCTTTACGTCTACCCGTCAACTTTATAAAATACAAACCGTGCAACAGTTTTTGATCTTTTGCTCCTGGTGCCAAAATTTGATGTCAATCTGGAAACATGTTTGAAAAAAAGTTTCTTCAAAATGGTATTGTTAAGTTGTAGTTAAATATGGCGGAACATTTTTTTTAAGATTTGGGCAAACTTTATGGAAACTACTCAATTGGGTTTTAAGAAAACACATAGCATGCTTGGATTAAATGTATGAGCTCTGTGTCTGATGTTGGTGAAATATCAAAGACAAAATATCATCAATAAAATTTTAAAGTTCATAACAAACAGATTAGTAAAAGCGGATGTGATTGAAGAAGTGATGTATGAGATGACGAGAGAAAGAGTGAGGAGAAACGCAGAAAAGACATACCTACGTATATGAAGTAGAACAGTTTTTATATCACTTTGGCAGTTGGAATGGTAACATAAAAATAATGGGGAAAAGCTGTGAGAAAGGATAAAAAGTGAGGCGCCAAGAAAAGACTGTTAAATGGTGAGCGACAGATTGAAAAACGCAAAAGTGATTGGAGTTAGAAAGTGATAAAGAAAGTTATAATTCTAACTACCCTTTTGGGCAAACGTAATTTAAAAGCGATCGATTTATTTCAATGCGTGAAATCTGTAGCTGGAACAGTAGACAACGAATTAAGAATGCGATTAAAAAAATTAACCAAAACATCAACAAGAAAGCCAGAAATATCTATAATGCCTACAAAAAGTATTTACTTGAAACTGCATGGCATGACTCATATATATTACGCTCGTTTTACTGCATGGCATGACTCATATATTTTACGCTCGTTTTACTGCATGGCATGACTCATATATATTACGCTCGTTTTACTGCATGGCATGACTCATATATATTACGCTCGTTTTACTGCATGGCATGACTCATATATATTACCCTCGTTTTACTGCATGGCATGACTCATATATATTACGCTCGTTTTACTGCATGGCATGACTCATATATATTACGCTCGTTTTACTGCATGGCATGACTCCTATATATTACGCTCGTTTTACTGCATGGCATGACTCATATATATCACGCTCGTTTTACTGCATGGCATGAATCATATATATTACGCTCGTTTTACTGCATGGCATGACTCATATATATTACGCTCGTTTTACTGCATGGCATGACTCATATATATTACGCTCGTTTTACTGCATGGCATGACTCATATATATTACGCTCGTTTTACTGCATGGCATGACTCCTATATATTACCCTCGTTTTACTGCATGGCATGACTCATATATATTACGCTCGTTTTACTGCATGGCATGACTCATATATATTACGCTCGATTTACTGCATGGCATGACTCCTATATATTACGCTCGTTTTACTGCATGGCATGACTCATATATATTACGCTCGTTTTACTGCATGGCATGACTCATATATATTACGCTCGTTTTACTGCATGGCATGACTCATATATATTACGCTCGTTTTATGAAGTGAATGAGGGAACACGAAGATTTACGCCACATTACTTGATGCTATCAACTCTTTCCAAAACAACTAGGTTGTTCCTAGCTGCGATGGGGAAAAGCTGTGAGAAAGGGTAACAAGGAAGGCGCCAAGAGAAGTAGGGGAGCGATAGAAGAGTGAGAAAGTTGTTTATTTGATTTAGAAAGTGATAAGAAAGTTATAATTCTAACTACCCTTTAGTGCAACCGGAATTTCCAATGTTTGAAGTCTGTAACTGGCACAGTAAAGAACGAAAAACGATAAAAAATTTTGTCGACAATACCAACAAGAAAGCCATAAATGTCTGTTATAAGTATTTGTTACAAAGCACACATTATGACTCATCACCATTAAGCTTTTTTTATTGAATGCATGCAGTTTACGAAGATTCATGACACATAAATATGCGACATACTTAGCTGCAATTTTTTTCGCAGTCTATCCTATTTTCCGATTTTCTGACGACTCTGACAATTTTTTTTTTTATTCTTATTTATAACTGTGAAGCAGCAGTTGCAGCTTAAGTCCTTTCAACCATTTCGTCTAGCTATCGAATTTTGATACCGTAGTCACCTTTGTAAGTTATTTTCAAATTAACTGGATCAATATTTCATAATTTTGCTTTAAACAGGATAATAAATGCTGTTGGAATCTCTTTCAGAGGCCCTAGGAAAGAGAGCAATCTCTTGCAAACATCCCTGAACCTAAAGTAAATTTATGCTTATTTTTACTATAAATAACAATATCATAAGCATCTAGACAAGATGTATTGGCAGTGTTTTTAGTGGACACTTAAAAAAAAAAAGTACTGAAGAAAGCACAAAAAACGATCTAGTATTTCACTAAAAACATGCATAAACATGAAAAGATACATAATACTCATTGAAACAAAAATATTTCGCACAACTTTTTAAGGAAATTTAGTATTATTGTATTGTTCAATAAATATAAACCTGGCGTGAGCATCATCATTGCCACTTTTAATCTCTTTTTCTTTTCGTTTAATAATTAAGGCAACTAATTACATTTTAAATGAAAGAGCAGCTTCAATGTACAAAAGAAAGCGACAGGTAATAAGAGAGCGGCTTTTAAAGAATCAGTTTTTATTAAGCATAAAAAAGCTACAAAGATTTGCTTTCTCCTTTCTGTCTCTCCTCTTGGTTTATATTTCTGTATATATAATTATATATATAGACATATATCGATCCACCCATCTATCTATCTCTATCTATTCTCTCTCTCTCTCTCTCTCTCTCTCTCTCTCTCTCTCTCTCTCTCTCTCTCTCTCTCTCTCTCTCTTTCATTTCTTTTGTCCAGCCACTTTTTATTTGAGCGAAGATTTTCCTCACCTCAGAAAACCTATGTTGCTTTCCTATAGAAATTTCAGTCAGACGCGTTTTGTACAGTATTCCTCCATTTTCATCGTAACGCATTGACTTGCATTGGGTTTAGATATTTCTGCTACCTCACCTTTATCCGATATTCATAATTGTTTTTTTTAGGAATAATTGCAGTATTATTAAAATGCTAGAAATAAAAATTACGACCATAACTAGTGCTTTCCTTTTAAAATGGATTACGTTATTTTGGGAAGTGTATAAAAATGTTTTTATTCATGGAAGAATCGATTTTTCACAGATCCTTTATCTTCAAAAAATTAACCGCAATGCTTATTTTGTAGTGTATGTGCGGTTTCCTTAGTTCTAAGAGAATCAAAGAGGCTTATACTTACTGTACACTTTTTGTGTATATCCTTTTCTAACGATTCCTAAGACATAAGACTGTGCGAAGACTTGATTATATTCTTAGCAGCAGTCAAGGGATTCCTTAAAAGCCAACGATTTCGGTAACTGTGCTGCAGAACTCATTTTTGGTTACGTGGTTTTTCTAAAATCAGTGTACAGAGCAGTTAGTTTCCCTTTTGTACAGAGACAATATAGAGACAGTGATGAAAATGTTGCCTTCTCAAAATTAAAAAAAAATCAGATTCAAAGATTAAGGCAAAACTATTTAAACTTTAATGAATTCGAAAATTTAATCAGAGAAAACTTTGAAAAAGAACATGTCAATAAAAATCTTAACTTTTGAGAATTTGTTTATGTAAGAAAATTGGCATTTCATCAGGTAAATTTATATCAAGTTTCAAAACTTACTCTGTGGAAAGTTATGCTTTGAGAAGATCAGCAATAACCTTTCTGCTTCAAACTGAAAATAAATTAGTTCACATTTAAGAAGTACCTCTTAAAATCCTATTCTTTCTTCAGTCTTTCAGTTTCGCCTTCCCAAAATATGTTTTAGTTTTAGTCTGATTTTTTAATGTCTTTTAAGTTATAGGGAAATTAGGCATAAATTTTAGGATCCATGAAACACATAGCTTATGAAAATAATTTTAAAAAAATAGAAATGTTTTGAAATTCTTCTTCTTTATTTTATATTGTTAAAATACAGCTTCTGTAAAATAAAGCGATTTCCTATAACATAAAAATAAGAAAAGACCCGTATAAACTAGATTCAGAGAGATAAGGAGACAAAGACGAAGAAAAATAGAAAGGAACTTTATATTGAACCGGTGTTAAGAAAAAAACTTCAATACAGCGATTACAAGCTTTTTTTATCTCCGAGAAAATTCTTAAAACAAAACAGGATTGTAGAAAACATAAGGGGTTTTGTTTTTCTTGATCAGGCGACATAAATTTTAGAGATATTAACTAATTTCTCAATGCGATGAAGGGCATCTCCAATGATTATTATAGACCACTCAACAACTAGGGCACCATTAACCGCAGTTTCATCATTTGATTATAATCCGGCAATGAATTGTCGAACTTGCACCTGTTAAGAACTATTAACGGAAGACGTCTTTGATGACACTATTGCCAATAAAACGTAATAGCAAAAAGCCGTATACCTGATCCTTTGATAAAGCAAATAGTTGGTTGTTTACTTAGTTGAGTTTTTTAAAACTTTGGGTCCAATTGGTAAAAAGTCAGTGCGTCAGAGAACAAATAGATCTTGCTCATCTGATGTCCGCCAAAGCAAGAAAATTATTTTGAAGTTTAAAATTCATTATTCAATGTAAGCATCATTCTATTAGTGCTAGACTGCCTTGAACTATTATTCATTAGACTGAAGTGTCAAAAGCTATTCCAAGATATTCTATGACTACCACAGAGTTCTCGCAATTCTCCTTTTCTCTTTTGTCCTGTACAAAGTAAATTAATGGAGCAGGAAAGCTATAAAATAAAGTCCAATGTTGCCATACAGACAGAACTCATCTTTCATTTTGTTGACATGATAAAAACTTCCAATCCTTTTATTTTAAGCGCAACAACGAGAGAAAAACGGATCTGTACTTGCTGTTGTAGTGGTAGTACACGAAGATATTGAGCGATGCATTCAGATATGAACATATGCGACTGAGAGTACTGAAAAAACCAAACAAATCTTGAAACTTTTTATTAGTGGACGTAAACTCAGGATTGGCAAATCGATTGGTTGAATAAACCAGGAACGGCAACTGTGACAAGATGAAGATACTGCAAACCAAAACAACGGCCTTGATGACTTGCAGGTCTTTAGGTGATAGTCGCCCTCCCGCCGCTTTTTCTGAAACCTGGTCACAGTCGGCTGTAATTGACTGACGTATTCTGGAGGCCTGGGCTAGTTTAAAGCTGAGGACGCCAACACATGATATCATTATTGTATAGTTTATCCATATTATAACACCTCTATTCATAACATCGTTTATGCGAGACATGGCTTGCCGGTTTACAGCTGCGACATACGGAGTTGAGACGTTCGTCAAGGGATCTGTTTTAAACGCGATTCTAAAGATTGTCAGCACTGGCACGCGTAACGAAACAGCAAGAATACCTAAGACTAGAACAATTCTCACTGTCCTGGCTTTAGTGAAGACCAGCTTGAACTTGAGAGGCATGGCCACACAGGCGCAGCGCATCACACCTAGAGAGACAGAAATGAACGCAGATATGTCGTAAGCTGTAAAGGCTGGCCAGTACGGTAAGAAATAAATAAACTTGTGATCAAATGGCCATGACCATGTTCTGTCAAAATGCAGTATTACCAAAGTACAAGCTGACGGCGTGATCAGTATGAGAAACACGAGATCAGACACTGCCAGAGAAAGCAGCAAAGTCGTCACGTTATCCTTGACCCCAGCTTTCAGAAAGACAGCTATGTTTATCATGTTGGAAATCAATCCGAACACAAGAATGGCTGGAGCAGACGGAGATAAAAGACCAATAGTCCATTTGTACATCTGGGCGTATAAAAAATTTGAGGTTTCAGTTTTTGCACTGTTAAAGGTAGTTGTTAACGTTAGATTCAAAACAAAAGCTTCCATAGCCTTTCCTTGTTTTGAGCCTTAAAACACCTGATGGTTTCCTTCCTTGAATTTTCCGGGATTCGAAACTGGTGTACTTGTGAGTCTAATAGAGTTAATGGTGACTACAGAGGACCCCAATTCTTATTTCTTAGAATCAACACTTAAGTCCGCCAATCTGTCTTTGGAAAATTGATATGTAATGATAAGCTATAATTCCTAGTCTTCAGTCACTGAATTGATGCATAGATATTAAAATCCTCATACATATGTTTTGAAGTCTTCATATTTTAGAGTACTTTTTTAAATAATGAAATAAGCAATATTTTAAGGGATAGTTATGAAATAAGTATAAATGTTACGAGACTTTGCAGTAAGTATGCGAATCGTAATACAGTAACTTTAATACCTAAGTCAAAGTGCAAATTCTCACTCTCTGTTTAATACGGTCTTGGAATTTTTCTTAACTACTGTTGTTTTCTTTAATCATAAGCTGCTCAATGTCAATTTTTCAACTTGAACTAATAATTTTTCCATGAAAGATAACAATGCAAACTGTTATATAAAAGTATGATTTTTCTTCTTTAGATAAAGAGTACAAGTGAAATGCTAGTTTACTTTCATTATAAAATTATCGCTCCCACGAAATTCGAAAAAAGATAAGAGACACAATTATTCTTTTTCTCTAACAGATATAGGCGCCTCAGCTTTTTAAATTAAAATATTTAATGAGAAATTATAACACAAAAAGCAGAGGGGGGTTAAATTCTCCTAGTCAATCATCACTATTTTGTGCTATTACATTCAACAATGCGTCTTCCTTAATAACTTTTTATTTCAAAACAAATAGAATTTAACGATTCTATTTTCTCCACTGCTCTTTAGCGGTACTAATTATCGTCATTATTTTATTACATATGGTGGCCGAAAAGGAATTGAAGACACCTCTACGCGAGGAAATAGTCCAATCAGAAGTTCTTGTAGCAAAATTACTTTAATTTTTATTTCACATGAAGAGAGGAAAGCATTGCAGAAATCATCCTGCATCTTGGCATCGTTACGCACAATAATGTCAACATAAGTTTGAGCTAACCTTTTCTATATCCAAATTGCAGTAAATTAATAGAAAAGTTAGAAACCATGAGGTCTGTTGAGAAGAAACCCCGGTTAAAATCCATAATCTTCTTCGGTTGATGGGCGCAATATCCGTTATGTATTCCGGATGCCTAACAGATATCTACTTTAATCTTCATTGAAATTCGAACTCAGATGGTTCTAATTCTAATTTGTCCTCTTGCGAAATGAGTTCTCGATATGTAAGCAATTTCATTCCTAATAAAGAGACTGTTCATTTTTCCTGGTCCATATTTATCGAGAAATATTTTCAGCTGTTTTAACTATTTTTTTCTATTGATAATGTAGACCAACTGTAAAGATCATAGACTGTAATAACTTTAAGAGCAGTAGGCAGAGTTTACTGTTTCATACTAGGACTATGACTAGCCTCAAGTTTTTTGGACGGCGATAGAAACAACATCTTCCGCCGTTTCTCTTTTAATTTATTTGAAGAAGATGTGAGAGACTGAAATGTTGAATCTTTTGAATGGTTCAACGCCACAGTTCAATATCTTTTCAAGAAGAATATAAAAAACAAACAAACGATCAATATTGACTACAATAACTGGTAGAGTCATCAAAGTTACTTCTCTCTCTCTCTCTCTCTCTCTCTCTCTCTCTCTCTCTCTCTCTCTCTCTCTCTCTCTCTCTCTCTCCCTCTCTCTCCCTCTCCCTCTCTCTCTCTCTCCCTCTCTCTCTCTCTCTCTCTCTCTCTCTCTCTCTCTCTCTCTCTCTCTCTCTCTCTCTCTCTCTCTCTCTGAGATAACGACTGAGTGTATAAACTACCCTCCAGGATCAAAGAACCGTGACTTGTGGGAACACTGAACACTCAGACGCTGGCTCAAACAATTCTCTTACTTGGAAACATCAGATTTTAGAGACTAACACAACTGCTTGTTGCTGCATGAAACAATTTTTGAAACACTTTTGATGAAACCAATATCTTATCTTTCTAATTAAGTTAAAAAAATCAATTTTACTCTGTTGATCTCGTGTGTTTTTGCATTGATTAGAGTCGCAGAAAACTGTGGATATGAATATTTTACAAGTGGTTTGTATATAAAATATAAGTTGCAATAAAATTGGTATTATTTAATAATTATACATTAAGTTATATTTGACTCTCCTCTAAGTTTGTTTTTAGCCTATAGAAAGAATATTTCTTTGTTCCCCATGTAGTTTTGCGGCGGTTATGATTGAGAAAACTTTCAATGGTGTAAAACTTCTTAGATAGAAAATCTACAAATCCTCTAGACTTCTCACTGATGGAATCGAAGCTGGCGTCTCCCGTAATGTAATTACAAAGCTCCTATCACTCACAGATCAACGGTTTTGCTGTAAATTACTCTTGAAATCAATATTAAGGCAATGACCTTATTAAAATTTAGTGGACAAAGCTGTTAGTATACCATTAACTTATAGAGACACTTTTATCATTTAAATGTAAAGAAAAATTTATCTTTTCTAAAAATAATTTTTACTCTTAGTTTAAAACATATAAGGTGTATCATTATTTTCACTTACTTATATATCAATTCTAACACTTTAGTATTTCCGTTCTAAAAGATATTTGCCTCCTGCATCACATTTATATGATTGCACCACAAATAGCATAAAATAGTTGATCGATAAAAAGAAAAATTCAGAATCACACTTCATACTTGAAAAACACGCCTTTGCTTAAGAACTGCTTGTAAATTCCTGGAAATATGCATACGTTTTGCAGTAATACTATGTAGTGAAATAGTTATTGCACGCTTTGCTTACATCAAAAATGAAAACTTGAAAACCTGAAAAGAGAAGTTTAAAATCTCCGTTCTTTGAATCAAAGAGACCAGTTTTTATAATCTTTAGAAACTCTTTTTTGTCCTTCGCTAAGACGTTTATTATATTTTGTTTCATTGTTATTTTGATTATTCTACATATCAATTTTAAGCGATTACTTAATGATCTTTTCTTTCGGCTCACTTTATTTGCTTTATATTAATCACTCCTGACCCATCGTACCTTTCAATCTAACTGGTTTTCTTGACTAAAAGACAGTCCATGCTGCCTACATCGTCGCTAGTATCTAGTTCACTTATACAGAAAATACAATAAACCTGTTTTCACATGTTGTGTTTTTTGGCCTTCGGAATTAAATGTGCTTCATAAGGAAATGTTTTCTTTTCACTCAGATATTACATAATCAAATCACCGCGGAGATTGAGTTGATAAAAAATAATAAGAATGAAAAATTCTGTATGTATTTTACTGCGATTTGTGTGACTTCTTCAAGTGTATGTGAAAAATAGGAAAATAAAAATATATATAAAAATTACCGTGGTAACCACTCATTCTTGGTGATTTAAGGTATTATCAGTTTCATCCGTCGATCTTTTTTTATGATGAAAAGCAGAAAAACCATGAAACTGGAAAAAATGAATCTTCTAAATTCAACCGATTACAGGAAAGCTGAAGATGACAATGATTGAGATAATGGAAATGATGATGATGATGATGATGAGGAGGAGGAGGAGGAGGAAGAGGAGGAGGAGAAAGTTAATGATGATGATGATGCTGATGCTTTTTTTTATGCAAAACCGAACAGCCTAAATAAAGAGACTCGGCAACACAAACTCATCTCCGTTATAATCAACTTTTTTCACATCAAGTCAAAAAGTACATCACAACAGTGATTGATTAATCACGCCCTTTTCATGGAGTTTTTGTTATTTAAACTCCCAAAGCTTTTAACTCCATCCTTGATTGAAATAAAATATAGAATTCAAAACATTTACACAAAGAAAAAAGTACGAAGATTTGTGTATGTATACGTTTTAGTTCATTAAAAGTGAAAGAAAATAGGTAAAACAAGCATTTCTAAAGGAAACGTTCATTCTTTGTAATTGTAACAACAAAAAAATCTTAACCTCTTTCCCACTAGGCTATATTTTCTTTATATTTATAAATACATCGATAAAGATGGAAGTATGATTTCAGAGTTTAATTGCCTGGTGGAAAAGTTTTAATTTGGCATTGATGCTATCAAAAAAAGTTGAAAAAAGCCATTATCTTTTTTTCCCAAATGATGTGTTAAAAGGGGGAAAAATAAAGCAAAGTGATCATAAAAATAAAGGAGTACTTCCAATTCAGCTTTGGAGTATGTGTGTAGTAACAAGTATGATTTAAAAAATCGATAACATAACAAATTGAAATATTGATGCTACAATATTTTTGAATCAATAAGATCCTACTTCTAAAAGACGCATAATAACATTTTTGGCTAATTTTTAATCTTGTATTCTAGTGAGGGACGGACTGTTTTCGTGAGCACATTTTATTGGATACGTCAAAGAAATGCGTGTTGATATTTTAGTCTAATCTGAGATTCAATACGAAGAATTTCTAACTCATCACCCTCCGTCAGGCTATAGAACGCTGAACATCGGCCAACAATCACAGCGGACTTACTTCAAATCAGGGATCAAAAGATCCTTTGACTAATCTCCCAGTTACCTTTTTATGAGATATTTATGGAAATACTTGTTCGGATAAATGTGCGTCCACTAAGGTTGCTGTGACAAAGGCTTTCTGTCAAGCCAGAACTGCAGCTAGTCTGGTGGCAGCCAACGTCAGCACCAGACAACTCAGCTAGAGTGAGTCACGTTGTGAGACCAAACCTCTACCTACTTGGCCACCAAGCTCTTAGTAATGCACGCATGGAAAATACAGAGGCCAATTTTCTTTGTTAAATGCATAATAGCTATCGATTAATGACAAAACAATCACCCTTAAGATCATCTTAGATAAAAAGAAAATACTGTAGAGATGTTATCGCTAACACCTATGTGCCGCCTGTAACACATTCACAATGTGACACATTCGAATACTTGCTATACCGTTCAGTGTGGAGTGGGCTTAGAGGAGAAGGAATGTTTGTCCTGGAGCAAAATCAACGATCTTAGTCCTCGACCAGTCGATGGATCATGGATCATGGATCTCCATTCATCTGTTTACCAAAAACCCGCGTGAGCGAGGCAGTGAAAGGATGCACAGTCATCCATTTACTCTCAAGCATTGGTCATTGTCAAGATATACATGAAGAAACTGTAAGCTTTGTTTTCTGGTGATTGATATAGCACGCACACAAAAAGGTGATTACATATGCCTTTTAAATGTTAAGTTAAGCCTCCGTCAGGCATTAATTTACATATATATATATATGTTTATTAACTGTTATATTGTATATCTTAGTCAGATCAAATTTGATAAACAACATTGTATAGATCAAGGGTAATCAAATCGAATAGAACTATAAGTTTAAGAACTAGTTGCCGTGCTCGTAAACAAAACATATGCCAGACCAAAAGTTGAAGCTTTCTACCTGATTTTTGTCCTCTAAGCTCCCGTAAACTTTTTTTTTATACCACTATATTAGAAATAAAAGTTTCAATAGAAAAGAAAGCAACTATGAAACTAATAAGATTCTTATACATTAGTAAAACAAAAATTTGATAAAATATCGCAAAAGATACAATCGAGATTCTGGATATACCTCAATGCACGCACATCAAGCATCTTCACATAATGACCGAAAATACAGAGTGCGAGTAAATAATTGGGACAAAAACTTGGAACGAATTCTTTTTTTCATCGTAACCAGTCATGCTCCTGATACGTCTCCTAAATGACCCTTTCACATTTTTTTAAACAGATAAAGTACATTATTCTTCTCTATTTTAGATTTTATGTCTGTGTTCTCTTTATACGCCTATTGTTCCAACAATTGTGTATTACGTGCGAAAAATCCAGTCTTGCATAAGAATTTCGCCAAAAGTCGATTTCAATTAAAAAAAAAAGTTTAGTCATAATTGTATGGAAATAAATCGCAAATGAAATGAAAAAGTTTAATTCTGTCGTAAAATATGAACTGAAACAGTTGAAAATGAAATTCATCTAATGCTTTAGATCAAAAGTATAGGTTCTGGCAGCCATGACAATCCTGTGCTACTTTTTCCTTTCACAATCAAACTTCCATTCACTTGATTATGGGCTATTCAATAGGCGTCGCTACCAGTTCCATACCAAGGTATGTTGTTCTTCGATATAGCGCGTCCATAAAACGATAATCTCAGGCATCTTTGCATCTCAAACTTGAGCCCCCGTCGGGCAGGGTAGAAGTGAAACCATGAAGGTCTAAACTCACCTACTGACCGTGTAGGGCTCGAGTCCATGGACAACGTCCTTGCGATTATCTCTTACACGAACCGTCTAAACCGAATGCCACCGTAGCTTTCATGTTATGAACAGGCGAAAAACACAACCGTTACATGAACTGTTTCTAGAAAACAGTTCCATCAACTATTTCTAAATATGGTTAGGAAATAGAGATCCCAGATTTTCTTCACAAGTATAAAATAGACGATGGTTTCGTGAGATGAAATTCTTTGAAATAAACATCCTGATAAAAATGCATAGATCTATAAATGTTTAAGATAATCAAATTTAATACTTGATATTATGATTCACAAAGTATAATCATAATGATGATTAGAATATAGTAATGAAAAAAGTGGAAGAAGGGAGGATTTTTAGGTAAATGTCGATAGCCAGACATAATAAAAGCAAAGCAAAAATGCAATACGGAAACAATCATATAAAGCGATTCCCTATAACATAAAAACAAGAAAAGACCCGTACATACTAAGTTCAGAGGGATTAGGAGACAGAGACGAAGATAAGCAGAGAGAGAGAGAGAGAGAGAGAGAGAGAGAGAGAGAGAGAGAGAGAGAGAGAGAGAGAGAGAGAGAGAGAGAGAGAGAAGTCAGAGAGTTCCACGTGGAGTTTCATTCATTTGTCATGATATAGTTAGTTAAAGACGAGATGTTATCGGCACACTTTTCACCTCTAAGAAAAGAGACTGACAGACTTTTACCCAATCTTCACATCACATACTCCCGAAGATTTAAGCAAACAAGCGACTGCAAAGGTTCGAAAATTTCCATAAAATAAAGCAGTGGTAGGAAGGAGGTGAAGGAAGGGAGAGTAGAAACCGAGAGTCACATCAGCGTGTTTTCAAAGATTGCATGCATTAATTTTCACAGAGGATAGTTAGGAAAGACAATAACCCCTTCTCTTAAAACACATGCACCATCTGGCTCTAAACACATACCCACACACACAAGATTTCTGTACGACACACGATGCAGAGAGTGTAGTTTTATTGCGTGTTTGATCAAGATCAAAAGAGTTATGCTCAGATACAAAACTATCAAAAAGTCAACACTGCGCATCAATACCAGCATAAATGAATTAATTTCTGAGCCAATCTATCTCAAGCTAAAAGGACAATGCATCATGATGCAGAAAAACATCGCAGACTTCTTGGCTAGTAAGGAGCGTACAAGCCCAGTATACACAAAGCGTTGAACTCACGACCATCTGTGTGGTCATTTCTTGATAGGATTTCAGATTTGATGCCAGGTATTCAGGCGTAAATCAGGCTGTGTGTAAGCAGGTTGTTTTCTGTAAGCGTTCGCAAACCCAGAAAAATCCCAAGACAAATAACTATGCACTCTTGATTTCAGTTTCCATTCTGACATTCTGTCTTTGTAGCTTCGAAATTTTACAGTGCTATACCTAATGGTTTTGTTTTGTAATTTTCCCTTCCCAGTTCAAATACTAAAGTATCACTGAGCTGAGTTTTATGTTATGAAATGATCACGCGAGACCTCAAAGAACGCACTAGAGAAGAAAAGAAACAAACCGCGATCTTTTTGTACGAATAACTGAAGGGTAACAAGAGAAAGCATAGGTGAATAAAAATCGGTTTGGTTTAATGCGTTATTTTTAATAATATCAAACGTTCTGATTCGTTTGAAAAATAACAGAAAATGGAGAATCATGAATGATAGAGCGGAAAAATTATTCAAGAATCCAATATTTGCCTCGACTGACGACATTCTCAAATGGGATCAAAACAAGTAATAGCAGAAAGTAATTTTGTAAGCGTCCTGGATTTTCTTCTACCCGCAGAATGTGTTTACAGTGAGAGACCAAGACATTCTGAACCAACACGAAGCAATCTAGAGATTGTTTTGGTTTTGTGAGCAAAACGAAACCAACACAAGCAACAACAATAAACACGTTAAAGACACATGATTAATGATCATTACCCACTACATATTCAAGTAAAGATAATTTTAGAAACAAAGTTAACTCGAAAACTGCATTTTGCAAAACGGAATGCAACTTCATAAATATGATATGACCCTAAAACTGGCGTTTCAACTCACTAAAGCATTGTGAGGGGGGGGGGGGGGGTGATGCGGCTGTACTTCCTACCAGATTAACACTTGTGTCTTCAGATGTTCTTATATCAAATCAAGTTAAGATTTCATCTCGATAATTTAGGAACAAGATTTTAACCAGTGGGATTGGTAGCTTAAATTTTTTTTGTAATAATTATTGTGAGATATATGAAAATAGTCTCTTAGAATACAAATTGAGAGATTTATTTCGCATTTCTTCTTACTTTTCAAATAATTTTTTTTTCTTTTCAAAATGACCTTACCAATCTGATATTGTATGCCACAATAACACTAACATTTCAATCATTCAGGACCCATAGATTTATAGATTAAATATTTTGGGATACCCGGAATATTGTGCCGTGTGTTTTAAGGCGTATAAACCCTGACTAATAGTTGCTTGATTAATGAACAGCACTGTTATTTATAAAGCAAGTCTCATAGGGTGCCCCTGTGTGCCAGATAATCCCATTATTTCTAAGAGATAAAGCATAAAAATGAAGTATAAACAAAGTAAAAAAAAAGATACCATTTACAACTTATTTTAAGGGAAGTAATGCTAAAACAACTATGCAAAAATTAATTCTAGGTTGCAAACCTTTCTGCTCGCGGTAAATTTCAAAACCTGAGGACAAAATGACCGGTTGTGGTTGCTGAGAAGGGCTCCGGTAGCAAGGACTGAATTTTTCCACTAAGTCTTGGAGTTCACCGATTCCGTCTGACATTCAGATGGGCCCACATTACACCTTGTGGTCTCCATCATCCCAATGTTAAAGGGAATTTTTTTTCTCTCTCATTGAGGACAAAATTTAAAAGAATGAAGAAGCCAAGAAGGAACTAGATGTGGCCGAAATACGTGTCTGTAGATCTCAGGGTCGTTGCTTTAACAGCTTGGCTGCTACTTCTTTCCATCCAGCTTTCACAGCAGAGCATACCGAACTTTTGATACTGCTTCACAAACTCAGTGTAAAATAAAATTAGAAAGAGGTGATAAATATTAAGGCTGAAAATATACATCGTTTTCATTCAGACGTCGGGCACCGGATAACTCTGTCATTAAATCATGAAACTGAAATTATTGAGGTTTGTTTCGATTCCTATTTTTGATATCTGGTAATGTTGAAATATCCCCTTAACTTCTAGGGGGCTCAAATCTTCTGTAGACGGAACGTCTCCTTCTACGTAGATAAATCATTGGCTACAGTAGGTGACTGAAAATCGGAAAGCACGATTTCATTTCAAGACAAAACTGAGCAACGTTAAAGACCAATCACTTTAAAGAAAAAAAAACAACACCTTTTAATCAAAACGACCAGCAAACAAGACGGATGCAAAACGTCCGAGCATGTTGAACCTCTTGTCAGAGCTGATCTGAAGGGGAAAACCTAAAAGCTACATTTGTTTTAGTAGCTTACAAGTTATGCTATGTTGCAATCCGGTTATTCAATAATTTTTTAACCTTTGAATAATCTAGATTAAAAAAGAAACAGACAAACCTTGTAAGTATTTTTTTTTCTTTTCAACAGTAACCTTCAAGCCTTGGTCTGGAAATGAAGAGTTACACCAGATACGACGCAAAAAAAAAAAAAAACAACTAATTTTAAAATTCAATAATTTTGAAATTGGAAACTGTTTTCTAGACATTTGTCGTAACAGAACAATCCATCACCTGATATGTCAGCCATGTACAACCTTCTGGCTCCATTACTTTTCCAGCCAATCGAGGAACAGGATTTCTTGAGTGGGAAGTATTCTATGATACTCTATAATTTCTATACTTTGGATTTCTAGTTTCTTTGCTTTAATGCCATCATAAAAAAAAAGAAAAAAAATATTCTTGGAACGGTCATCTGGTTGTGAAGCCGTAGTTTATCTAGTCATACCCTGGGCTTGAAGAAAAGATACGATTCTCGGGGTAAGTTAGGGGACAAAAAACAAACCTGAACCGATTACAGCATCCCCTCTAACAGATTAGTCAAGATACAAGACTAATAAGTAGTGCCCTTCAGAAAGTGCCAGGATCACTGAAAGACGAAGTAAATGGAAAACTTATTTTAAAAAAATTCATCAGTCGACAGGGAAAAGCTCATTCTCAGGTATGTACACAGCCTTGGATCCAAAAACAGAGAGGAGGGAGCACAAAAGTGGTAAATAATAATAATAATAATAATAATGATAATAATAATAATAATAATAATAATAATAATAATAATAATAATAATAATAATAATAATAATAATAAGAAGAAGAAGAAGAAGAAGAAGAAGAAGAAGAAGAAGAAGAAGAAGAAGAAGAAGAAGAAGAAGAAGAAGAAGAAGAAGAAGAAGAAGAAGAAGAACAACAACAACAACAACAACAACAACAACAATGACAACAACAACAACAACAACAACAACAACAATAATAATAATAATAATAATAATAATAATAATAATAATAATAATAATAATAATAATAATAATAATAATAATAATAATAATAATAATAATAATAAAAACAATATTGTAAGATAGACACGAGTCTAAGAGATAAGGGGCGGAAACAGCTAAGAGAGAGAACCAAATACACAATAGGAGAGAGTGGAAGAAAAGGAGAGAGAGAGAGAGAGAGAGAGAGAGAGAGAGAGAGAGAGAGAGAGAGAGAGAGAGAGAGGGGAGGGCAGGGCGAGAGAAGTAAGCGAATGTGCAAACAGTGTGTTTGGACTATCAAGACAACAAATCTTTAGTGCGTTCAGAACAAAAAAGCGTACAGCTAACCTTTCTTATCCATAAGAGTATCAATGAAATACAATATGCACTAAAGATGAGAGAAGGAAGAAAACGGGCAGAGGGAAAAAAAAGGAAGAGATAATGAGGTATAGTGAGGTGTGGGGGTTGGGAGAACAATAAAACTTTCAAAAGGAAACTTTTCAGCCAAATTTAATTTCTGTTATTCGATAGAAGGGCCTTCTACTAAAACGGTGAAACTATCATTATGAGACAAAAGAGGTAAAAAAAACCGGACAGAGAGACAGAGAGAGAGACAGACAGGCAGACACATAGAGAGAAAGAGAGAGAGAGAGAGAGAGAGAGAGAGAGAGAGAGACAGACAGACAGACAGACAGACAGACAGACAGACAGACAGATAGACAGACAGAGTAAGAGACAAAAAATAGAGAGAGAGAGAAGCATAAGAAAATGATCGCTGAATCTTGCGTGTTTTAATTTAAAAAAAAAGGAAAAAGATTGTCTTTTGACAAGAGTAGAAAAACCGCAAGAGAAAGTCGAAATTGTCACAGTAACTCGCTTGGATAAGCACCGGTCATAATAAAACTTTAAAAACAAGTGAGTGCTTAAAAATAACTTTAAAATTTTGTTAGATCAGCGGGGTCTGATACATAAAGCTCTGCACAAAGTTAACAAACTGCTCAAATCCCTATGAAACCGTTAAAGCTAAATCAAAAGGTGAACTGTGTATAATACATGTTTAAGGTTTATTTTTTTTAAATCTCACTCGTTTGAGTAGAGAACCATTTGGGTTCATACAAAGATAAAGACTAGAGTTACTGACTATAGATTACTAAGGATATTTTCTATCAAATGAAATGTTTTTGTGCTCTTTTGTTTACGACATGATTTTTTTTGCACCAATGTCGCAATTTTTGCTCACCGATATTGTTACAAGCTAGTTCTATCATAAATCATTACAAAGAACTGGGTGAATACCTGCTAAAGGCCCAGCCTATTCCAAACGGTGATCTCAGACCTTGGCTTCATCAATGAGTATACAACTAGCCAAGACCATGAGGGGCTATAATTTATTTGAAAAGAATCAGATAGGATAGGCGTTAACAAGAAGTGCTTCATTGTTTACTGCAAACTTAGTTTGAGAGGCGTCATTTTTGCAATAATATACAGGTACATGTAATTTCATTTCTTTGAATCTTGTTTACACGCAAATTTCAAATGACATGCAGTCACAAATTTAGGAGTTTATTATCGAAATTTTGTACCACATGTTTCATGTTTCCTAGATCCTCCTTTCAGTTCGATCACGAGATGATTCTTCTCCTTGATTAACATTTCCTTTCTGGATTGAGAGGACCTATTGCAGTACGTTCGTGTGTTTAGAACCTTGATTTCTTGTCAAGCAAGCCTGGTTCCAAACAAAACCAATTTACCTGAATATGAAGAGGTGCGTCCTTTGGAAGGGCTGTCTTTGCGAGTGCGCCAAAATCCGTCGCTATGGACGGAGGCGTTTGGAGTTCTAGGCAAACTTAACAAACTTTTGAGCGAGTTACAGATCCAAAACTGCTTAAAATTTCGATTTGAGATTTTCATCACTCAATTTTTGGTGCTTGAACTGTGGAAATGATTGCATAGGGGCAAGCGTCAATTGAGGTCGAGTTAAAACACGAACTTAGTTCAACATACGTGCCAGGTTTCTGCCTCTGTGTGAATGCTGTGCAACTTGACGCTTTCAAGGTAGTTTTCTTTATGACATCGGTGGTCATCTCGTAAATGATCGTCTCATGTATATTATGGTAAAGTAAGATTATATAACAGGACCCCGACTTACTCATACAGGGGTTTACTTTAATCATGGGATAGAAG
This sequence comes from Elysia crispata, assembly GCA_033675545.1. NCBI lineage: Eukaryota > Metazoa > Mollusca > Gastropoda > Plakobranchidae > Elysia > Elysia crispata. The sequence continues at coordinate 229,555 of JAWDGP010006459.1, forward strand.
AGGAAAAAAATAAAGCCTGGTAGCCACTGGATATAAGTGGAAAAGAAGAGAAGAGCGAGAAGCCACAGAGAAAGAGAGGAGGAACATAAAATCGGATGGATGAAAATGAAGAGAAGGGCTCGACACCACAGAAAGAAAAGAAAAAGGATGAGAAAGGCTGAAGTTCTGATTGAAAAAGAATTAGAAGGTATGGAAGCCACAGAATTAGAGTGGAGAGCCATCCAAAAGAAGAAAAGAAAATGAAAAGGCTTGAAAGCCATCGAATAGGACAAAGGAAGAGAGAGATATAAGGACATCGTAGAGGAATGAGGAATAGAAAGCTGGAGGTTACGGGATTGGAGGAAAGAAGAGAATTGCTGAAAGGCCCTATATATATATCTGGTGAAAAATGATAGGGGCTGGAAGCAACCGATTAAGAGAAGAATAAATGAGAAAAGCCGGGGACTACGGGATGGGCGAGGTGAAGAAAGGTCGGCTGGGCTGAAAACTAGAAGTTATAGAAAGAGGAGGGCTGGACACTGCAGGAAGGAAGGGGAGAGAGAGAAGATGAAATGATAGATAGGGTAGAAAGAGAATCGCTGAAAGCTACAGAAGAGCGGAAAGAAGGAAAGGGAAGCCAAAAGCTGATGGTTGTGATTTTTCACCCTGTTTACGCGACTTGGCTGTTAAGGCCGCAACCAGTGCGTACAGCTGCCAAGTCAGAGGCAATGACTAAAAGAAAAGTCGTTGCAATCTCTACTCATTTGCAGACACAGAGGCAATGGCTAAGTGCAATGCCATTGCAACCTCTGTTTATTCATAAATACTGAGGCAATGGCTAAGTGCAATGCCATTGCAACCTCTGTTTATAAATACAGAGGCAGTGGCTAATTGCAATGTCATTGCAACCTCTGTTTATTTACAAATACAGAGGCAGTGGCTAATTGCAATGTCATTGCAACCTCTGTTTATAAATACAGAGGCAGTGGCTAATTGCAATGTCATTGCAACCTCTGTTTATAAATACAGAGGCAGTGGCTAATTGCAATGTCATTGCAACCTCTGTTTATAAATACAGAGGCAGTGGCTAATTGCAATGTCATTGCAACCTCTACAGGCTCCCACCGCACGAATGGATCAAGCCAGGATTAGAACGCCGAACCTCTGTTTTGTCAGTCCAACGCTCCACCGGCTGAGCTGTCTTGCGCCTCGGATAGAAGAAAGAGAAGGAATTGGAGGAAAAAAGAGAAGGAGGAAAAGCTGGACATGAATGATAGAGAGAATAAAGAATATAAGAGTTAAAGCCAAAATAATGATAGCGGTGGGGGAAAGGGGGGGAAGAGAGAGAGAGTAATGGAAACCAATTTATAAGAGAAAAAAGATAGATCGGAGCTGGAGGCGAGCTGAAAATAAAAAAAAGGAAACGAAAGAAGAGGAAACAAGAGTATAGTTATGGAAATGAGGAGATAATTCTAGCCAATGGAAGGAGGGAGGGAGAGGGGAGGGGATTAGAGCTGGAAACCAATGGACAGTAATAAAGACGAATAGAGGGCCGAGCTAAGTGCTAACGACTTGAAACAAGAGAGGGAATGTTGTTGAAGGTATGGGAAAGGAGGAATCAGGAAGGGAGTGAATGGAAATCAATACCTGGTAAACTAAAATTAGAAGCAGGAAATTACACAAGTTTGACTAAAAAGGACACAGGAAAAGATGCACATAACAAAAGAAAAAGACGAGTGCAATCACGGTGGAAAAGTTAGATGTTAGAATGATCTAAGAAGTAAAAAGAGACGATAGTCTTGTTAACCACGCCCAAAGAAGTAGAAGGGCCTAGGGAAACATGTGCTCTTATGTTTCAAAGCCATATAGTTTGAAAAGATGCTTAAGAGCAAAAATAAAGAACCTTATGCCAACAGCTAAGTAGTATCGTGCTAAGGGTTATAAGAAAATGTCAGTGTTAGATTATAAAAAAAATATCATCAAGTGGTTTGTCTGGAGTGTCATCTGCAGCATGCATGAAGCTGTTTCTGATATTCTTGTCTGGAGTGTCATCTGTAGCATGCATGAAGCTGTTTCTGATATTCTTGTCTGGAGGGTCATCTGCAGCATGCATGGAGTTGTTGCTGATGTTCTTGTCTGGAGGGTCATCTGCAGCATGCATGGAGTTGTTGCTGATGTTCTTGTCTGGACTGTCATCTGCAGCATGCATGGAGTTGTTGCTGGTGTTCTTGTTTGGAGTGTCATCTGCAGCATGCATGGAGTTCTTGCTGATGTTCTTCTCTGGACTGTCATCTGCAGCATGCATGGAGTTGTTGCTGGTGTTCTTGTCTGGACTGTCATCTGCAGCATGCATGGAGTTGTTGCTGGTGTTCTTGTCTGGAGTGTCATCTGCAGCATGCATGGAGTTGTTGCTGGTGTTCTTGTCTGAAGTGTCATCTGCAGCATGCATGGAGTTCTTGCTGATGTTCTTCTCTGGACTGTCATCTGCAGCATGCATGGAGTTGTTGCTGGTGTTCTTCTCTGGACTGTCATCTGCAGCATGCATGGAGTTGTTGCTGGTGTTCTTGTCTGGAGTGTCATCTGCAGCATGCATGGAGTTGTTGCTGGTGTTCTTGTCTGGAGGGTCATCTGCAGCATGCATGGAGTTGTTGCTGATGTTCTTGTCTGGAGGGTCATCTGCAGCATGCATGGAGTTCTTGCTGGTGTTCTTCTCTGGACTGTCATCTGCAGCATGCATGGAGTTGTTGCTGGTGTTCTTGTCTGGAGGGTCATCTGCAGCATGCATGGAGTTCTTGCTGATGTTCTTGTCTGTGGTCCATTTGTTGAGGCTTTCTACCCATCAATCAGGTGCCCTGCCCTTTAACCTAGGCGAGCCTTCGTACATCTGGCACCCGTTACACTTTAAGTCATTTTGTTAGTCAGTCTAATATCATTTCACGTTGTCTTCCCGTGCTGCGTTTTCTTTCGATCATTCCAGTTGCCACAATAATATTTATGTTCTAGTTTCTATCTTCTCATTACTTGGCCAAAATAGGTTGCCGACGTTAATGTATTCGGAGTGACAGCTTTTCATAACACTGAATCGTTTGTTTCTTTGCATGCTATGACATTCGTAGCATTCTCCGTAGGAACCACATTTCTGTTGCTTCTAATTTCTTTTTTACTTGTGATCAAATTGCCTAGACCTCGATCCATATATGTGGATGTGTCTAGAATAGCATTCCAGGACTCTCCTTCTTGATTTGGTGAAGATGTGTATAGTAGTGGTTTCAATTTCTGATAACCCATTTTTGCTACAGCATCATACAATTTTAGTATTGTTGCGTTCATTGCTTGATATCAAAGTATCCAAGTATTTGAACTGATACCTCTGCCTAAGTTTACTTCCGTTGACAAAGATGTTGATCTGTGAAAACTTATTGTTTTGACTAACGACCATTACTTCTATCTTTTTGCTTTTCAGTTTCAACCTTTATCTCTGCATTCTTTAACAATCTCTTATAATCGTTGCAATTCTTCTTTTTGTAATGGTGTCATCAGCGTATCTTAAGTTGTTTCCGTTGTGTCCTCCTACTTTAATTCCTGAGTATAGAAGGTCTGGAGAAAGCACAAATCCTTAATTGACACCACGTGTTTTTTTTTTTTTTTGCTTTTTTTTTTAGGTAAAAGTGCTCTATAAATTACATAATACTCTTTCTAGTAGTCATCATCAAAGATCTTTCACTTTCAGCAAGATGCTTCCTCTGTTTTCTTTTCTTTTCACAATAATTTCATCGTTTTTGTGGCCTTTAGTGTCTATTTCATTACATTGGTAGTGTCCAACATTCCCATCCATGCAATAGTACTGACCAGATTATGTTTTCAGAACTCTCATTTTAGTATCAAAACCTGATGTTTCTTCTGTTTATGACTGGGTTTAATTGTTTGTCTGTCTTTGGTTCCAAGCCTCTATCGCTGCCTTCTTCAGGCACAACATGCAGAATGATTCTGCGATAAGAGTTTTGTGTCGTACACGTATCTAAGAAAGTTAAGATTTTGTCCTTCCAGCCAGACCCTATCCAGATGTGTGATGCCTCTGGTCTAATGATAATGCGCAGCCATGCCCTGCGCCTCGCCTAATAGGTTTAGATCACATAGCTTAAACCTTTTAAAAAATCTCAAACATTCAAAGAGTAAAAACACTATCGAATTCCTTTTAAAGGCAAAAAAATGGCAGCTAGAACCCAAAATGTTGAAGGCAAAAAGTTCAGCCCAAGGCTTCTTATGTACCCTCTTATAATTTATAAATATATAAATGCCCCAAACCTTCTTAAAAATTTGGGCAAAAGGCATACATACTTATAGACTATAAACCTACAGGGCTATAGAGGTAAACAGGATGTAGAGGAGAGAGACATAACCAGAGAAGCAAAGAAGAGACAGGGTAAAACTTGTAAGCACAAGGAGCGCCGTATTTATCAAATGACGGTGATTTTGTGACTGCGATAATTTTGTAGCTAGCAATCAGAGTTTTATGTTGTAATCTCCTATTACTGAGAAGATAGAAATAGCTTGATGTCATTAATGGTTCTAAACAATCTGAGCACATCAGCGGTCAGGCAATATAGCGTCTAGTCGCTTAGGCTGTTATATCAAATAATAACTTTACTTACTCGACTCGAAGTCCAATGATACCCTGATTGCTTTATGTCCTTTAATGGTTTTACATACATTTGAGACAGTTTGGTGCGAAAGAAGATGTACAATAAGATGTTTAAAACCAGTTTCTAAGCGTTGTTAATGAAACACGACATCATGACTTTCTTTGACTATTCTAAGGTTGGCAGAACTTTTATTTTTGTATAAATGAACAGAATGTCTTATCATGAACTTGACAGCGAAATATAAGATCTTAAATACATGTATTCGGTATTCTCGACTAGAGGTTTGACATAACATAACAAACATTGTAAAATTTGCCTTTTATGGAGACTGACAAAGTTATTATCAATTTTTCGTTTTGTGCCTCATGCATAGCTTTGTCTACTGGGCTGAAACTAATAAAAAGTCACGCGCTTTCTTCAACTGACCGGTAAGAATTAAAAGGAGATTAGAAAAGGCGAACGGCTGTTTTAAGACTGTAATGATATATGAGCTCTCAACGACTTTCACAAGATAAAATCTAGATTAGCAAATCTTGACTTTGTCAATGTCCAATACTACAAGAGAAAAGAATGAAGTCAAAATATTTATATTGTTATTCTTGCTTATATTTGGGTAACTTGCTTATTAATTTGACATAAATTTTATCGCAACAAAGATATTTTACTTATACGAGCATCAACAATACAAGACATAATTACATACCAAAATTATCAAATCCTGAAGAAAATTGTCAGCCCTGGTCAAAAAAGAAAAAATAATGTAATGGCTATACCGCTACTCATATTCAGTTGATTTTTCCTACGGTACAGTCTGTCTTTAGCACAAAAAAAAAGAAAAAAAGAATAATAATAATTGTAGTAGTAGTAGTAGTAGTAGTAGTAGTAGTAGTAGTAGTAGTAGTAGTAGTAGTAGTAGTAGTAGTAGTAGTAGTAGTAGTAGTAGTAGTAGTAGTAGTAGTAGTAGTAGTAGTAGTAGTAGTAGTAGTAGTAGTAGTAGTAGTAGTAGTAGTGGTAGTAGTAGTAGTAGTACTAGTAGTAGTAGTAGTAGTAGTAGTAGTAGTAGTAGTAGTAGTAGTAGTAGTAGTAGTAGTAGTAGTAGTAGTAGTAGTAGTAGTAGTAGTAGTAGTAGTAATAGTAGTAGCAGTAGTGGTGGTGGTGGTGAAGTGATGGTGGTGGTCGTGGTAGTACTGGTTTAAGTAGAGCGAAAAAAGATTAGCTAGCACATGTAAATTAGAGATGCAAAAATTACTAATTAAAAAAATAAAAATATAAATTGATCTGGCTGGGTCAAAATTCCTTCTTTTTTGTTCATCCTATACAAGGAGGATTAAACAGATTATCGATATGTCATGGTTTATCTCATTTTTTGCATCTCTTTCTAAATCCCTTTCTCTCTCTCTCTCTCTCTCTCTCTCTCTCTCTCTCTCTCTCTCTCTCTCTCTCTCTCTCTCTCTCTCTCTCTCTCTCTCTCTCTCTCTCTCTCTCTCTCTTTCTCTCTCTCTTTTTCTCTCTCTCTCTCTGTATAAGGAATCTAACTTTGGGACAGTGAGAAGTGTTTGCTTGCATGTAAACTACCTGTGATTTGGATAGCCAGTCTAGTTATTTAATTTTCAAAGTCAATGAAAACAAGGAAGAAAGGTGAAATTATCAAATTGTGTGTCCACACAATGACGATCGGTGGCTTCTGATTGGGAACCAAGAATTAGCTAGGTTCCGCGTAGAAATTTAAAAATTGAAAAATCTTATGATATGAAATCAGTAATAGCTTGAACAAAACAAAAATTCGTTTATTGTCATTTTATACACAAGTGCTGTAAACCCCGTTCTACGAACAGGACCATGGTGTCACTTTGCCGGGGCTGGAGCGTGTGTGTGTATTAAATAGGCTAAATGGTCTTGATATCTATCCTTTTACTAAAATGATCCAGATATATGCCTCCACATTCCCATCTTTACCTAGATTCTGAATAGCTATAATTCTTGTTCTAAACACAAAATTAATTTTATCTAAACACAAAATTTAGATAAAGGATTTAAATTCATTTGGAATAAAGAAAAACGACTTAATGTTCTAGTTCTTTACTTTCCCAATATTTTATTGGATCCTCTTAAACACATAAAATTATTAGAAATCTGGGAATATTAGCATTAAATGCATAAAAGTGAACTGCCTTGCGGAATCTGTTAGCCGCGCAGTTATTTAAACTTGCATAAAAGTTCTAAAAAATGTGTAACCCTAAAAGTAAAATTTAGACTTTTCTAGTTGTCGATCTCTTTGCCGGATCAATTTTTTTAGATTCTTTACTTTGATCTAACACTGCATCATGCAGTTCTAGATCTAGGTCTATTCTAGACGGTTTTAGATCTGCCGCCGTCTACATTGTTTGCGTGCTTTCAGTTTCATTCCTGCCATCTCTGCCAAGCATATATTCGCATATTCGTCTTTTCTTTCTTTTAGGAAAATAATAATCACATTTTACCTTTAATTTTTGACAAATACCATTTTGGTGAAAAACGATATTACCACTCCAATCTTTAGGTTAATTTACAACTTTATACCAAATTTGACGTTCCTAGGTGGTCTAGAAATGCTCGGTTAGATGGTCCTCATTGTTCGTCTAGCAACATTACTTTTAGATTTCCATAAAAAAAAAACCATCAATTATGGAGGCAGTAATGTGCAACCTTTTTTTTAAAAAAAAAATTCATTGTCGTTAACATATTTCGCAGCGGAAAACAAAAATTTTGTACAACGTAAAAATCTATTTTGATATGATTTTATAAACAGTTTTAACATATGCGGTAATTTGAGTGCTACATCTCAATGCTTCCAACATCAGCAGTTCTTACTCTAATTCCAAGCTCTCCCGAGGAAAACCAGAATGGTGTGAACTCAAGACTCGACTCTACAGAATATGCCACCTATTAAGTGTTTATAATCATGAAACTAAGTTATACCTGAAGAACCTGTCCCCATGCAGTTCGAGTATGGATTAATTACATCTTCGCTTCAACTCTCTCTGTTTTTAAATAAGCTCTAAGGATAGGGTAGGTTGGCGTGGTTTCTTGTCAGAAATAACGTGAGAGCACATTGAGTTTGAATGGCAACACCAAAATGATTCTCTACTCTAGCAATAGTATCGCTCTAACAGTCACCAAAATGATTCTCTACTTAAGCAATAGTATCGCTCTAAGAGACACCAAAATGGTATTCTACTCTAGCAATAGTATCGCTCTAAGAAGCACCAAAATGATTCTCTATTTTAGCAATAGTATCGCTCTAACAGATACCAAAATGATTCCCTACTCTAGCAATAGTATCGCTCTAACAGACACCAAAATGATTCTCTACTCTAGCAATAGTATCGCTCTAACAGTCACCAAAATGATTCTCTACTTGAGCAATAGTATCGCTCTAAGAGACACCAAAATGGTATTCTACTCTAGCAATAGTATCGCTCTAAGAAGCACCAAAATGATTCTCTATTTTAGCAACAGTATCGCTCTAACAGACACCAAAATGATTCTCTACTCTAGCAATAGTATCGCTCTAACAGATACCAAAATGATTCTCTACTCTAGCAATACTATCGCTCTAACAGACACAAAAATGATTCTCGATTTGAGCAATAGTATAGCCCAAAGTGACACCAAAATGATTCTCTATTTGAGCAATAGTATCGCGCTAAGAAACACCAAAATGATTCTCTATTTGAGCAATAGTATCGCGCTAAGAAACACCAAAATGATTCTCTATTTGAGCAATAGTATCGCGCTAAGAAACACCAAAATGATTCCTACTCCAGCATTAGTATTGCGCTAAGAGACACCAAAATGAAGCTCAGCATCTAGGTGTAAAACGCATCATTGCAGTTTATAATAACCTAATCCCGTCTCTTAAAGTGCGTGAAGATTTTATCCTCTCTTTCATCTGTTTTTCCCAAAGAGCAAACGCAGCGCCGAGAGAAAATTGGACTATCAGCGAGGTGTCGTGGCTGTAACAGTGTTTGCTAAATGATCCACGACTAACGGTTGTTTAATTGATTAGGAGTTTTGTCTGAAGTCTGCATCAAGCTGGCTATATCGATCTGCATGTTTTGTGGCTGGTTCAACATTAGTATTTAGCATTTGCGTGAGACTTGTATTATCATTGCGATTCGCATTTCGAGTTAAGGATTTTTATGCACTGTTTGTCAATGCAAGCATTTCAGTACTGGCTATAAATAATTTTTATATATATATAATGTTTGGCTAATCAGTCAGCCAGGGACCAAAGAAAAATAGTCCTGATTCGAATACTGGTCAAATCTATTGCCAAAAAAAAATTAACATTTGAAAGCAATATATTATAACCTGTTTTAATATGTTCAGAAATAGCGTCATCATATTAAGTTAAACTGCAAAATTAATAAGAAACCGCATTAGACAGGAAACTGACTGAACAGTGAACGGAAATATATTCCCTTCACTGATGTTACAACGGTCCATGGTTCCAACCGGTCAGAACCATTGATCAGACTATCTTGTAACGGCTGAACAACAATTATTAACCTGTTCCGGGCAACTAGCGGTCCATCTATTACGGAAAACTGGTCTTTCTCCTAACCGCACTCAATGCTTGACCCTTACCAGAACTTTCATTGTCATTTCGTTTTTGTCTTCTCATGAATTAGGGGTCAAATTTACTTGTCTTGCTGTATTGAAAGGAAAAGCAATGTGTAACGCATTGTACTATAAGTTGATCTATTCATTTCCTCACCCTTTTTTGGTGCGTAACTTTTGGGTAGCGGATCGGGTAGATCTATGTACATTATCTTATTTGGTTGCATAACGTTTGTATTTCAAGCCTAAGAACTTAGTTTTGTTTATTGAACACAGCCCGCACTTGTATGGTCAAGATTCTTCTCGAATCTCCGACTTAGTTCTAGCACAGTAATGATCTCGTCACCCCTTGTTTACCTTTGTTTTGATTGGTTGATAATTGCTTATGACGTGTACCGAGAATATTCTCTTATGATTTATGTAATTCCTTTTCTGGATGATTCGACGAGATTTTGTATAAATAAGAATCCAAATTGTATTTAGTCAGTCAACAACATCGAGTCTACAGTGAGTCAACATCAAGTCTACAGTGAGTGATTGTTAAGCCTACCTACAGTGAATGATTAATGAGTCAACCCACAGATGTTGTACAGTGTAGCTCTTGTGTTGGATTAAACAGTTTGCAAATTTTACTTGCGGACTTCGGACTTTTTTCTACGGACGAGTCGTGTGATTGGCTGTAAATATTTTGAAACCCCTAGACAAACAGAGCCTAACAGATCACCCCCATCACCAAATCTGTTACACAATGTATGAGAAACATTAGTTAAACACAGGGAAAATGTGAAAATGTACGTTTGAAATTAATTTCTCAGATTGGACCTTTATATGCTTTGTAATTCTACAACATGAATAGGTTTAATAGGAATATGTATGTTACGGTCACGTCCAAGACGTTTTTTTTTTTTTGTCGCATACAATTCAGATACTTTAAGCACCACTTTTTATACAAACTGAATCGATTTTCAAGTCACAGTTCGAAAATGCAAATTTAATTTTTTTTTTTTAAACTCCATTCTTTTATCTTTTCATTCCACTTAGTTTTATTTGTTTCTGAAATATACAAACCTTTGAATTAAACGATTTTTTGCAACCACTTCCGATCAGATTTGCGGCGTAAACAGTTTCAGGGGGGGAAAAGTACATTCAACTTTAAAAGCCATTTATCAAAACAACTGTTTCTCAGGCGGATGATTTTAAAACTTTTGATCTAAACAAGATAGAACCTCCAAATAAAAAGCAAAATGCTTAGAACTTTTTGCACAAGATTTTTCTGTTAAATCTGGACGCATGTGATAGGTTTTCCCATGCGCCCTCACATTTATTTGAGCATCCATATGTTATTGTTATTGTTGTACTATTACTTTGATTGAAATGAGAAAAATGGTTGAATCGGGCACTTCAGCAAAATGATAAATCGCATTATTGAAAATGTGAAGAAAAATATTTTAAAGGCTCTTACGTCCTGATATGTTTACTTAGCTTTTTTAAAATTTGATAAAGAGAACATGGAGGAAGACCTCGCTCGTGGCTAATTTGTAGGCGTTATTTTTTTTTTCAGAAGAAATGTCCCCATCTCTCTGTCAAGAGCCTGAACTCAGAGCCAAAAAGCTAAACTTTTACCTGCCTATCCTTAAAAGTATTTTGAGAATATAATGTGTGTGTGAGAGAGGGAGAGAGAGAGAGAGAGAGAGAGAGAGAGAGAGAGAGAGAGAGAGAGAGAGAAGGGGGAGGGGGAGGGGCGGGGCGGAAAGATAGATAGAGATAGAACGAGAAAAATTGAAGCAAGTGAGTAATTATGACCAGCATACCTGTATAAGTAGTAAACATGACTCTTGCAAAAGCTGGCAGATAATGGATTTATTCACTATTCCCGGCGTGTAGTGGAACAGCAAAGATATGTTACGGTAGAAGAAAATAATGACTGCATAAGAAAAAACAATAACATTATCTTTTTCCTGTATTAACAACAAGTATGATTCCCCAGTGAAATGAACAAGTGGAAAAGGCATATGTGTTAATGAAAAGCAAAATTCACAAAAATAATTATTTTATATCCTCCAGGGCCATTCAACCGACCAGTTTCAAAATTTACAGAGCAGTGACAAAATTAAAGTTTATTTATATATGTCGCCAAGTCTTTTAGAGAACATGGCAATAGAGTGGAGATTGAAACACAAAAAGTAAACCGCATCCCGGCGCCTTTTTTCAACACGCAGTCCTCATTAATTATCTCTCTCATTCGAGACAATCATTAGGTGCTGCTGATGTGATTCTCTACAGACAGAATGTATTGCGAAACCTGGTATGGGGAAAAAGTATTCACAATTGATAAAGTTGGAATAATGGGTTTTTTTAACGTTACTTGCGTCAGTTCATTTCGACATTTAGACCCATTACTGATCCTAGCCGCTTCTAGTGGAGATTTTCTGGTCTCTTATACTTGTTTTAAATGTGAGTTAAAACTTCAATGTAACAATACACAGTTAACTGTGGAAGTTGATAATTAATGAGATATTTTTTATTCAATTGAACAGCTGCTGAGAATGCTTTGCTATAGATGCGGACAGGCTGCTTGTTTCGGAGAACAATTACCTGGGAAGATTGTTTTTTTTTTTAAGAAAAAGAAAAGCACTATTGTGCGGAGAAAAGCTCACCCTCTTTACATACTATGTAAGGTGATTATTTAAGAGATTGTTTCTTTTTTACATAATATGAGATAATTTTTATGAAAAGATTAAATTTGGTGTTATATGTAGATCAACAAGCCCTGAAGTCTGGGCTACACAGCTGAAACGCTAGTCCCAGATGCGTCATTGTGTTCAGCTTATGAAGCTGTGGATGGTCTAGATCTGCCTGTTCTTGGAGTTACAGGGTTAACGAGGAGCCCCATTATCTGTCTTTTTCTTAACAGTGGCTCATTCAGCAACATAATTATCTCTTAAAACAAAAAATGCAATGGATTTACAAGAGCATTTTACAGTCTAAACCCTTAATTTTCCTTCTGTTTTCATTGACCGCATTGGAGATTGTTATTCTCAGATCAAAATTCAGTAAACTTCATGTCTGCTATTAGAGTGGTTTAAAAGGTATATCATAGAAAGAAATGAAAGCGTCGTTTGCAATATTATGTATCCCAATAACTAATATTGTGCCACACATGAAATGCCGTACAATATTTATAAGACATTATAACCAAAAGGTGAACTAGTTTTGGTAACTTACGAATTCCACACCTTCTCATACCGTCAAAATAAAATTTTTACCAGCAACTCCAGCATAAATATAATTATTATCCCATAAGTTCGATACAATACGATTTCCACAGGTAATGCAAGACTCACGTTCTAACACAGATCCGCGTAGTCTGGGAGTCTTGAATCACGCAACCATCGCTAAACTACACCACACAAGATGGTATGATTGAAGGAAAAGATGATTTATTTCTTTATAAACACTATCCTGTATACATTTTAGGGGAGACTGAAAAAAAAATGGCAACAATGTTTCTGAAATTATGCCTGTACAAAATATACAAACCTAGGAATATCTAACTCTTCATCTGAACTTGATGATTAATATAAATAAAAAATTCAATTGTAATTCATACTTATTTCCCAAGAGAGTATATTATTTCAATAAACTGCAGACAGACACTTATAGTGAATCAAATTCAAAATGAACTTTATCTCTAAACACACTTCGAGGGAGGGGGGTGAGGGAGAGTTATAGAGGGACAAGGAGTCAGAGAGAGAGACAGATTCAGTAAAACAAAATAAAGGTGAGAGCGGCGAGACAGAAAACGACAATTGCTTGTGTGAATATGCGTATTAAAGAGAGAGAGAGAGAGAGAGAGAGAGAGAGAGAGAGAGAGAGAGAGAGAGAGAGAGAGAGAGAGACAGACAGACAGACAGACAGACAGAGAGAGACAGAGACACAGACAGAGAGAGAGACAGAGAGAGAGAGACAGAGACAGAGAAAGAGAGAGAGACAGAGAGAGAGAGACAGAGAGAGAGAGGGAGAGAGAGAGAGAGAGAGAGAGAGAGAGAGAGAGAGAGAGAGAGAGAGAGAGAGAGAGAGAGAGAGAGAGAGAGAGAGAGATGAATGATTTACCCAAGTGTACAACATGGTAAGTTGCTAGAGATTCTGAAATAGGAAAACTGGTCAAAAGTTCCTCTATTGCCTACTGTAATAGCAGAGGTTATACATGTACAGCCTTTCTGGTAATGGTCGGCCTTTACAGCTTACGACCTATCTGCGTTCATCTCTGTCTCTCTGGGTGTGATGCGCTGCGCCTGTGTGGCCATGCCTCTCAAGTTCAAGCTGGTCTTCACTCAAGTCAGGGCAATCAGAATCGTTTCAGCCTTGACATGTCTTGCTAAACCGCTACTCCTGCTAGGGCTATCTTTCAGGTAGCTCAGAGTACAGATCTACTGACAGATTTGTCAGTTCTATAATGTTGTTATAAATCGGAAAGCCATGTCTAACATAAACGGTGACAAGAATAGATGTGTTTTAAAATGGATACATTGTACGATCATTAATTTGCCATAGTGTGGACAGTCAGTCCTAGTTTGTATACTGGTCGAGTCAGGGGCTCAATTGATAAGCATTAGCAGTGGAGGAGATTCCCAGGAGAAGGAGAAGTACAAGACCTCACCAAAACACTTCAAAGCATACATAAAGAAACATCAAGTAAAGCTCGAAATGAGAAACTGTTCTTGCTGACAAGTGGACAGAACTTCAGTCCCGTGTCAGGAGAGACAAACCTTGTGTGGTTCTAGTCGTTGAGAACAACTGCTCAGACTGTCTTGTGACGGCAAACTGATAATTAACCTTTCCCAGGTTGCTAGGGGCCGAGCTTGGCCTTTAGAAAATGGTTGCCGTCAACCCCTGAGGGAAATGCAGCCTCTCTCAAACCCGCAAATGGCGTGTGAACCGCAGTTCTGTCTTTTGTTATCCTGTTTTCTACAGCCCGAGGAGAACTTTGTTTTTTTTTTGTTTGTTTTTTTTGTGATGTTGTTTTCTTGTCTCGTTTCAAGGTCTCTGGCATCTTTAGCTATCCATAAATAATCAAATAAGAAATCCAATACACTTTACATAATTATAATATAAGTTTCTTCTTGGTTTTTATTTCTGAATTCTTTCTATTCAATACTGTTCCACCTGATCTTAATGTATTCTTCTAACGCACTTCTCGCACGCCGCATAAGATTATAAATGCTTTAAAGCTATTCTCCAATTGAAATCTTATCGAGTAAGGCAATTTTACACAGGCAGGCTTAAGTTTAGATGAAAGAAACAATGCAGTTTTAGAACGCGCAACCTAATTCTATACAGTGATTAATTTTGAGATAGAAGCGAATAAATATATATGCTTATTTTAGAAAGGGGGTGGGGGGGGGGGGGGGGGACGGATTTAGCTGTTTGTTTGTTGCTTTTTTTTTTATTGTTGTTTGTTTTTTTTTTAACCAGCTCTTTTTGACTTCTATTTTTTTTTTTACTTAATTCTTAAATCTATTAGCAAATATTACCATGAAATTTCATTAAAAAGGACAACATATTAAAAAAAAAATAATGTCCCTGACAATATTTCCAGGGGAAAAAAATTAATAAAAACTTAGTAGATGATATGTTGTATTCCATAACTGTAGTGAACAGTGAAAGTATTAAAATCTCCCTTAACACAGATTTGCGTATAATCACCCATTTATTTGCATTGTCATTTCACAAGGCGATTAAATTTCACAGCAATATGGATGACGCGCTGCATGCTGAAGACGCCGTTCTTTAGTGCGGTTTACGATTAAATCTTTTTTTTTTTTCACAAACATAATTATACATGAGAGTGCATTTGCTCAAGCAAGCGACATAATTATCATAAAATCATTACTCTGAAAAAAAATACAAAAGAAAAATGATTGAATAGGGCATTACATTTCAGCAATTAATAATCACAATTGGTAATTAAACATAAACGTAGGTATCGGATGAAACTTTACAATATAAATTGGTTAAGATTTTTTTAAGTGTTGAAATAAGTTGGGAAGACAAAAAAACAGCAGCACATCATAAAGATACAACAAGCCAAACTTGTAAATAGGCACATTGTTGTCTTAGCATTTCCCAGCAAAACATTATAAAGATATTAATGTTTTAAAATTTTATGATGTTGTGGTTTGAGTGCCCAGGGTTAATCTCTCGCCGCCATCATTGTGCTTTCTGTTCTTAATGTTAATCTAAACTCGAGCACATTTACATGTATTAGTTTAAAGCTTTACCAACCGAACGGGGGTTTCCGGCTTAATGTACACGTACGTTTCAGTAAATAAGATTTCAAAATAATTGTGACTCTAACATCAAATTGAAGTTGTAAAATAATAGAAGAACAAATTAAAAAATATGGCTTTATTATTGTATTAAAAGTATTTGTACACTGATTTAAAATTAAGTGACGATTCAAGCTCTGCGAGTACTGAAATGTAAAGGGTATTTTAAGTGCATTGTGAATAATTTCCAGAAAATGAGTCACCCTATGTCACCTCAAGTTGAAACTCAACCATATATTACTATAAACTTAAGAGAAATGCTGTGATGCGCTCTATCAACTGAGATATTAGAGGCCCAAAGTGCACCAGGGAAAACTTCGGATGTTTACTCAGATCGACTTCAAATCATGGATGAGCCTGGGCATATACATTAATACATTATTTGAAAAATTTATCCCTTCTCATGGAGATCTGACTAAAAGGTAGTGATAATAACAAACAGTTCGATGAAAAACGTAACAGTTTAGGAATGTTTATTTATATCTACATATATATATATATATATATATATATATCTACATATATATATATATATATATATATATATATATATATATATATATGTATATATTTATATATTCGTGATGCTAAAATAATCTTGGTCATTCTCTAGATTCAAGGAACTGTTTAAAAAAAACAATTGGCCTTTAGCATCGTTTTTTATCAAAATTTGTTGGACAAGGGTTTGTAATAATAAAAAAAAAAGTCATTCATGACATTTTTCCACATTAGATTCTGTAAGATTAATGCATCAACAAGAACTTCTTCAAAAAGAAGGCGCCAGTACGTCTATTTTCTGAACAGCTATATCCTTAGGACTAGCTCATATGCCAAAGAATCGCACTTTCTTTTTCAAAGTGTTAGGGGTAAATAAGAGAGGAAGTGTTCTTGCTTAACAATTTTTAACTATGGTTTTTAAAGATCCACGTATCGCCTATATTGCTGCTTTGTTAAAACAGTGTTCTAATGAAATAAAATCTAACTCTGCTTGAAACGATATGCAGGACATCCACAAATGATGGGTGCCACAATCCAGGGAATGTTTATTCAACTCGTAAGAACAGAATTCAAGCTAAATATCAGCTTTGGAACAAACAATCAACTTAATATATATATATAAGATCTTGAATGCTCCCACAGTTGAGCACTCTTATCAATTATTTCAACTTATCTTCAAACTATATATATAAAATGCTTCCTCCATAGATATTAATATTATGGTACAAGAAATTTACTAGTTTGTTCACTATTGCAATCATCATAAGATTGAAGCACATAGAAGTATAATCTGCATTTAATTATTCCCCCTTTACTTTGAGCAGTATATAAAGGATACTACTTTACATCCCGCACTCGCATCATCTTCTTCTTTTTATGCGTTCAATCTGCCATTCTTATCGTAATGCAATACGATGTACTATGTGTCGCACTGCATACACATTACTAATTATTTTAATGGGGAATAAAAATAATTTTTTATCAATGAACAAAAAATTATTTTGTTAACCTGCACGAAAAACACATATGCAGACACCGCCCCCCCCCCCCCCCCCAACCCAGCGATATAGAAGTCAAATAATAGTTTTATAAACTCCTTTACAGACTTAATAGGAGGCAGTCGGACAATGGAAGATTGTAGAATAAAAAATAACCCTGAAAACCGTTTAAATAAGACCTGAATCTTTACATTCGGATGTAGAGCAATGAGTTGGAGAAGTTTATGCATCCTTCAACGGCAACATCCTTCATTCATCCTTTTCTTTTCGTTCACTCTCTGGTTAGATTTATATTAGTTTCATTTGGCTCTGATTTTTACATTATCTTCATTTATGGTTGTGTTTTTTATAAAAACCTACCAGTTAGCGTAGGCTAATGAGAATAAGAGAAAGCATTCAGAAATACTTAAACTTTTTACTAAAGTCTAAACCTTGTTTGTTTCTTTATTCTAACTTAAAGAAAGTCCAGGATAAATACAAAAATAGCCTTATGACCTCCTAAAATTTTACATCGTTTCCGATATTTCTTGACATTAACTTCAACATCGTGACAGTCACTTTTAACAATGATAATGGACAGCAGAGTCAATAATGTGTGATACTGCAAGATGAAAACATTTTTAGAGAGTGAAATTTAAACATGGATATAAAAAGTATGACGTTCACTACATGACCATGAAAGTTTTAAAAATAAAATTGCTTTCTTATCTGAAGTGTTTCAGGAAGGATTACATTTTTTTAAACAAAAGAGCCAGTGTTCATATGTAGAGCAAAACAGTTTAAACAAAGCGGATAATTGGTTGAAAAGTTTTCTTGTATACATGGTTTCATTCACCTAAGTGAGCAGAATCGAAATTACTTTCAAAGTGAAATCTGGCTAAGCATTAAAAAATGTCAATTGATCTTTCGATCAGAGGTTAGTTTTCTTTACAATTTCAACCCAAAAGATGACACAGTCGTTGACACACCCGGTGTACATAAAATGATTTGTATGTGTAATTGTGTACATGAAATTGGAATGGGATGTTCAAACGGTACCAATGTATTCTAATGACGACTCAATTTAATTTGGTCAAACCTAAAAAGAGATCTCTCTTTCTTTGGCGTTGTAGAGTATAGAGTGTTGTTCTTTTTGTGAGCGCCCACAGAGGGCGCCAAGGCTACCCAAACTGCTACCTTTGTTCTTATAGGTGGAACTTCCGTTTAACGCCGGCTCGCTACAGCTCGATTCTTTCCGTGAAAACCCGCCACTGTAGCCCGGCCGCGACTTCATGTCCAACACTTCAGTTGTGAAGTTAACGTTTTCTGCGTAGCGACCATCAAATTCATCGTCACTTTCGCCCAAATCGGCGTGAAGATTAATCTTGGCTGTATCATCCCCATCTGTCGCCTGACGCCGCTTGATGGAGTGAGCCCTGCGCCACCAAGCCACGTAGCCCATGCCCGCCATGAGGACAATGTAGCCCAGAGTCAACGCCACGCCCAGCACGCTGTCTGACCGCACCACGGGGATGGTGAAGAACGGTGCACACTCGAAATGCAATACTTTGTCATCAGTGGTCGGTGACCTCTCCAGCATGTAAACACAAATAGTGTACTCGGCATTGGATCGCAAGAACTGAAACTGGTAGGAGTCTGTGTCCGGGTGTAGCTTGTCAGACACCAGTCGCCCCTCAAACGTCTCGCAGATAACGCTTGTCTCCAGAACACTGTCACGAAACGTTTGATTTGTCAGCTTCCACCCGACCGTTATCGTCGATGGAGAGACATTGAGGCGGTGTAGAGTGATCCTGCCGTAAACACGCCAGTCATAGGTCTCTCTAAAGTGACTGAACAAGCGATCTCCCTCGTGCAGTAAGCTGGAGTTACTTTGTGAGATGTTCAAAGAGGGAGGTACAGCAAGGGGAACTAACTCGGCCTGCACGGATATGTACAGTTGGAGAGTTATCGTCTGTAGAACAAGGAAACTCAACTTTCCTTGTATCTCTTTCACTTTAAACCAGTGGGCCATGTTTCTGCTGGACTGTCTCGTAGAGTATTCTGGAAAACGAGAGAAAGAAATCAAGATTAATTAAATGTTAGTGCAAGGAAAAAAACAATTTTTGAAAACATGCTTATTTCTTGTGTTAGTGGAAATGTCTAAAAACTGAATAAAAGATCCCATGCAAAAACCCTGATTTTTGGATCAACAGCTTATCTTTGTGGTTTATATAGATATCCTTTGTTGTATAAAGAATGCCCGCAATGACAGTGCCAGATCCAATAAAAAATATATAAAAAACTGAAGATGGAACAATTCAGTTATTGCCTTATTACTAAGCATCTTAAGATGGTTTAAAATGTCAAATGTTTTGGAACCATTCAGTTACACTTGAGATAAATGTTTAAAGACCTTGTATCCATCATTAAAAGTATCTCATTGATTATTTCCAGAAATAAAATATATTTACATGTATAAAGAATTAGCTCTCAAAGAAGGTAGACTTACAAATAAATGACATTATTTTGTGCATAATCACGCAGCTCATTTTTCTGCAAGGACATGATGTTCTGTAGCCCCGTGAAATGATTTTACATTCAAACACTGCTCATAAAAATCATTGCATACGTTGCTCCATACAACAGCCCTATTACTATAAAGCAAGAATTGATGTTATGATGAAATTCAGCTTTTAACATTTTCCCTCCAGATTCAATTCAAGCCGCCGTCGGTGTGTAATTAAAGCTGCAAATTTTAAACCTGCTTGTTGAGCATGAGATGAGAGTTAACCCAGTTTGTTGGAGAGTTAAACCTGCTTGATGGCATATCAGTTGAGAGTTAACCCTTCTTATTGGAATATCAGGTGAGAGTTAATCTTGCTTGATGGAATGAGAGATGAAAGTTAACCCTGCATGATAGAGCATGAAAAGAGAGTTAACCCTGCTAGATGGAATGAGAGATGAAAGTTAACCCTGCATGATAGAGCATGAAAAGAGAGTTAACCCTGCTAGATGGAGCTTGAAATGAGTGTTGACCCTGCAAGATAAAGCATGAGATGAGAGTTAACCCTGCTAGATGGGGGATGAGATGAGAGTTAACTCTTCTAGATGGAGCATGGGATAAGAGTTAACCTTGCTTTTATGTAATATGAGATGAAGGTTAACCCTGCTAGATGAAGCATGAGATGAGAGTTAACGTTGCTAGATGGAATATGAGATGAGAGTTAACCCTGCTAGATGGAGCATGAGATGAGAGTTAACCCTGCTAGATGGAACATGAGATGAGAGTTAACCATGCTAGATGGAGCATAAGATGAGAGTTAACCATGCTAGATGGAGCATAAGATGAGAGTTAACATTACTTGGTGGAATATGAGATGAGTGTTAACCCTTCTAGATGGAGCATGAGATGAGAGTTAAACTTGCTTGATGGTATATCTGATGAGATTTAACCCTACTGTCGCTTAAGAACATAAAATGGCAAAAAGAAAGTTGCCATTCAACACGGCACATAGTATTTTTTTTCAAAGGGTATCAAAAGAATCTCAGTTCTAAGACTGCTTTATTCCAGTAAAAATGATAAAGACTATTGGCTTCACATTTTAAATCAAACATGCTAAACAATGATGCTTAGTTTAAAAAAAGAAGGTCCTTGTATTTATTTGCTGCTTATTATAGCATAGACTTGTAACACCCACTTGCAAACCAAGTAAAGTGAGTTAGGAACGGTAAAGAGAAATAAAGCACTGATAAAGAATTGTATATAGGATAGCGTGAGGAATTAGGAACAAGGGGATTGAAAGAGAGACAGAGTCACAGATAGAGAGAGAGAATGAGAGAGATAAGCAGACAGACAGATACACAGAGACAGACAGATAAAAAGACAGAGACAGAAACTACGAGGAAGACAGAGAGACAGACGGACAGACAGAGAGGGAAAATCGAAAGATGGAGAGGATGAATCAAAATGAATACTCATAGCGGCAGACAAAATATAAATACAAACAGTTGACAAGGCAAACAGAAAAGTGCGGGAAATGTATGCCGAAAAAAAAAGCGTTTCATATGGGAGAAAAGTATAACGAAAAGATGAAAAAGAGAAAAAGACTGAGCCTAGAAGAAACTTTGTTGAATATAAACACAAAGATTTGGCAGGCTGTTATTTGTAATTAATCAAGAATGCACACTCTTATAGATTAAAAGTGTCTCGGTATAATATTCTTCGAGAAACACAGGAGAGATAAAATCAATGAAACTAACTAATCAAAGATAAAAAAAAAGATAAATTGGAGAGAGAGAGAGAGAGAGAGAGAGAGAGAGAGAGAGAGAGAGAGAGAGAAGAGAAAAAAATATTTGCATTTGTTCATGTCACAGAAAGAGAGAGAGAGAGAGAGAGAGAGAGAGAGAGAGAGAGAGAGAGAGAGAGAGAGAGAGAGAGAGAGAGAGAGACAGAGACAGAGACAGACAGACAGACAGACAGACAGACAGAGAGAGAGAGAGAGAGAGAGAGAGAGAGAGAGAGAGAGAGAGAGAGAGAGAGAGAGAGAGAGAGATATGGAAAAATGGCTGTTTCAATTCTGCAGCTAAAAACCTAAAAATTCATCGAAAACAAAGACGTGCGGATAGAAATCTAAATCACTACTTTGACAGATCCGCATAACACACGAGATAAAACACAATAATGAAATCGAGGACAAATGGAGACAGGAAACCAAAAGCTCTTTCAATTTGGCAAGCGGTCTTAAGTTTCTGTAAGAAGAGAACACACCCCATGCGAATGCTCTCACGTCCTTGTTTTTTAACATTTTATAACTTTGCTTTTTAGCCAAAACATTAGTCATCTTTTACAGAACAGTTGTAGTTTGAATTTTTTAATACATAAATTTGTTTTCTTCTAAAGTTCGTTCTCTTTGCATACTGACAACAATGCTGCTATATATGAGAACTCAGCATAATGTTCTTTTTGTTTATTGATAACAATGCTGCTATATATGAGAACTCAGCATAATGTTCTTTTTGTTTATTGATAACAATGCTGCTATATATGAGAACTCAGCATAATGTTCTTTTTGTTTATTGATAACAATGCTGCTATATATGAGAACTCAGCATAATGTTCTCTTTGTATACTGACAACAATGCTGCTATATATGAGAACTCAGCATAATGTTCTTTTTGTTTATTGATAACAATGCTGCTATATATGAGAACTCAGCATAATGTTCTCTTTGTATACTGATAACAATGCTGCTATATATGAGAGCTCAGCATTATAATCTCCTTGTATACTGATAACAATGCTGCTCTTTATGGGAACTCAGCATAATGTTCTTTTTGCCGTCTCGTTTTACTCTTAAGCTTAAAACCATTCGTGGAAGAAACACTAATTTTCATTAAATTTTCATGTCACTTTTTCACTTTTCTTTTTGAAGATAGAAAAGCGGTTTTTGGGAAAGTATCAATCGATCTGTTTCGTGTTTGTCCCTCTGGCTGAACTGAACTTCGCCTGAAAACTAGCGCTGTGAATCTTCAGCCAGTCTCTCCATCTCTCCAAGTCTCCACTCTCTTACTCTCCCTTTCTCTGTCTAAATTTTTCCATCTCTTTATCTATCTTCTTTCTCACAATATCTCCATCTTCCCACCAATCCATAATTCTCTCTCTCTCTCTCTCTCTCTCTCTCTCTCTCTCTCTCTCTCTCTCTCTCTCTCTCTCTCTCTCTCTCTCTCTCTCTCTCTCTCTCTCTCTCTCTCTCTCTCTCTCTCTCTCTCTCTCTCTCTCTTTCTCTCTCTCAATATATTTTCTCCTACCCTTCTCTCTTTATCATATTCGCTCTTAGCCTATTTAAGATTTACATTCTCTACTATTTTTTTTTTCTTTTTGATGGACTATGTCAACAATAGTCATCTACATTTTTGTTTCCTTTACACTAATTCTCTTTTTTTTTCCAATTATCTCCCTTGGTCGCATATATTAGAATATTCACTCTTCTTTTATAAGTTTTGCAGTGATTTTTTTTCTTCTAAACTATGTTCTGTGAGTCATTCTAAGTTCTAGGTATGACACATCTTGCCTGTCATTTGTCTACAGTCCTCAAGATTTAGTATGCGTACCTCCGCTCCTGATAGGAGCCGTCTTTTTTATTCCGAACCCCTGACTTCCATGAAGAAGTTGATGGTGCCAACTTTACGTTGCTGCAATCAGAGGACTTCAACTAGTTACACAGAGTGTATTTGATCAAAACAGAATATTCTGTCTTATAACCTGGAGTCTTATTTCGCCTCTAACACGCCTGCATCTATTTCCTTCGTTCTGAATTTTGTCAGATTTCATTCAAGCTTTTTCATCTGTGGAATTTCTCGCCTCCATATAGTTCACACACACACACACACACACACAGATACAATCATACATGCCTATCAAGATATATATTTGCTTTGTCTAGAAAAAAAACCCAGAGAAAGCGAAGAGCAGACATCGCTTGGCTTCAATGGAAACAAAGAAAACTGGTAAAACACCGAGCCTGGCTAGGCCTAGATGACATCTTGGTGCGAGTTGAACAATCGTAAATCTGGGAGCGGCCGAATCTGCCCGTGTGCGGCGTCTGCGCTGCCTCTTGTCACCCAGAGCACGATCCCCGTGAGAAGACTTTGCTCCTGATATGACAAATATTTTCCTAACTACTGCCAAGTTTCTCTGGGCAGAACATGCTAAAACTGCTTTTTTAATTTCTAAAATGAAATTATTAATGCTAAACTAAGAGTAAAGTCTTCAGGTTTCTGATTGTAATGTTCGCGGAGTTCTCTTCATTTTACGCCTACACTTATAATGTCAAAATTAAGTAAATAATTGTCTAATAACTTGTTTGTGTCGATTAAACACATCGATTAGACAGTCAACATTGGATTTCTGCATAGAAAACATTGAAACCTTCAATATTTTTGTGAGATCCAACTAGTTTAATTTCTGATTGGGGAGCGCATAGGAGATTTGAAGAGCGAGAGCTTCACAGAGAGACAGAGGGCAACGAAAGCCGACACAGAGAAAGAGTGCGATAAGAAGGATAGTGAAAAGAAAAAGAGACAGAACCATATACTCATTGTTATACAGGGGAGGGAAGAAAAAAATATCAAAAGTATTAAAAATAATTATGATTTTATAAGGCGGTGAGAAAAACAAGACTCTGGAAAGAAAAGAATTTTAGACAAGACACCTATCCTATTTCCCTTTCTCAGTGTATACAATTTCCTCCCCTCCCCGAAACATCCACCTCCCCTTTCTATAGCTTCATCAAAACTATTTTTGGCCCTCTTAAACACACATGGGGAGTGTGAAGAATAAAGAGCGACATACAAAGATGAAATTCTAGGCTTCTAATAGAAACTAAGGTTTCTTCAACAGTAATAAAACTAGAGAGAAAGGAAGAAAAAAAAAGGTATCGCCCACGACGCAATTCTCCGCGAGACAAAGCGCAGAATATCAAGGCATTGGAAGACGTCGGCTCAAATCGATGATCAGGCTCTAGGGTCTCGCGGTCTCTTCTGTTACAGGGCGAATCGAAACGGGTTCAGTTTCTACTTTGTTTAAGGATTAAGCCCTCTGTCCTATGAGGCTAGTTAATCCAACTATAGTTGTTGAGAAGGAAACTAAGATTGCTAGATATGCTGGTGCAGCATATTTGGGTAACCCAGTCAGCAGTCTATTATTAGTTTTAAAAGTGAATAAAAATATTGCCACATTTAAAGCACATAAAAATAAACCTTTTAACTGTGAAACTGCGACTTCCAGCTTTACAAAAAGCCACTTATTTAACTTAAACCGGAGTTTCTGTGAGGAGCTGGTCTATTGGAGAATAAATCCAGAAACGCCAAGAGAAGCAGAGATGATCAGTCCCGCGTCTCCCAAGTTTGTCCAGGAATCTTGTACGGAATCTTATATGGACACAGCGGTTTTCCATCTCGCCTAGGAAGAGTTTGGTCAAATGGGACCCAAATGTCAGGTATCAAACTCCAGAGCGTTTATGAGTTTGTGCTTATGCAATTACCTATTCCTTTCAGAAGGTTTTCTTTTTTAAAATATAGGTGACTGATTATTGTCTTTGTTGATAAGACATAACATTGCTGTTCTCTCTTCTTTAAGGTTTACCGTAATTGCTCTTCCGGTTCAGGGTTATATATAGGAAATCAGTTGACTTTTTATTTTCTTCGAAGATCACCTTCAAAATTTTGTCTTGGAATATTTTACAGATTTCTTGTGTTATAATTTTGATGGCAGTTTGCAGGCAGCCAAGCCGTCGTCTCTGTAAACCGGCTACAGCACCTGGTCTGATGTCAAGGTGTGTTAACTGTGACTGGAGGATGGGGCCACAACTCGGATATGTCCGGCCCTTCTCCCATTGCCTACAAAAAAAAATCTCTCGATAAAAGTACAGACAGTAAGACCACACCATATGACGAGCACAACTACACACGAAACTCCTAAGTTGTGGATTAATAGGTTTTTATAACGTTCGGACGGGAAGACCAGACCATATGACGAGCACAACTACACACGAAACTCCCAAGTTGTGGATTAACAGGTTTTTATAACGTTCGCACGGGAAGACCATACATTCGTCAAGTGGGCTCGTTGAAAAATCAATATTCAATAACTATTTGATGATCAAGCCACAGATGGTATTGATTCTATTATCAGCCACGTGGCTATGATGTGAAAAATTTGAGTGGGAAACCACACAACAAAAGGTAAATGCGATTATCAAAACTCGCTGGAGCGCATGAAGAACAGACGAAGGGGGGAAATGAAAAGTGAAACCGAGCAGACAAGTAAAAAGAAATAAGAAATATAGTTATTGGAAGGGTAAACCTTTCATAGAGAAGAGAGTACATAATAGAAATAATTGTTGATAGTTTGACCGGGAGGAAATCAAAAAGTTCATGCGTGTTGGATAGGTTCTTGTTTAAGAAATAAATCACAAAGTTCTAGCGTTTGGATGTGGGAAATCTTTTTTCAAGCTCTACAAATAGGCCTTAAATTACAAAACTTTCAAACAGAAGGAAATACTCAGTTTCGCAAAATGACACTTAACATAGGAAGAAATCGTATTTGCACCTGAGAGGTCGTCTACAGGGAGTTACATATCTGCAAGCGAAATAAAGCTCTATATTAGCTTTATTTTATTCGACTATAAGTATGATTATGACAAGGACATTTTTTGTCCTCTCCAACTCCGCCTGTTTGAAAATCTCTCTCTCTCTCTCTCTCTCTCTCTCTCTCTCTCTCTCTCTCTCTCTCTCTCTCTCTCTCTCTCTCTCTCTCTCTCTCTCTCTCTCTCTCTCTCTCTCTCTCTCTCTCGTCTGGTTTTAGGCGCCTTTTTATTTGTGTATATTGTTCGCTATCTATCTGTCTGTTGGTCTGTTATCTTTTTTTCCTCTCACATTCACACGTCCATACTATAAAAGGACATGAAAAATCTTTTGGAAGGAATACATCTTTATGATCGTGTAACAATGATGAAATTGTACAATTTGAAATAATTTAAAGACTGTGTGAATTTATTTTTAGACTTATTTTAAATTAAAAAAGATGAAAAAAAAATGCCTGTAAAATAAGAAGCCACCTTTAGTTATACGTTACACATCAAAGATGGTATGATTCGTGACAAAGACGTAATATTATTTGTAAATGATACTGAAGTCACTTAATATTCAGTTGATAACAAAAATGTATATGGAAAAATGTTTGTTTTCTTCGTTAGAGATCTTTGGGACTAGTCCTTATGGGTGTGACAACAAATCGTTATGTAGGGTAAAGAGGTTTTCAAGTGCAACTCTCTAGAGGAAACATTAAGAGTGCGTCCCAGTTTTAGAGCGACTATAGTACAGGCTGAACCCCTGGCGGACCAGGAGACAGTGAACTGTGTAGACGACAGCACGCCATCTTCAGACATGAGGTAAATATTGGTGTCGTGTGGTCGCAACATGAGTCTTCCTTGGACCAGGGATGAACAGATTGCCTTCCACAGTGAGATGTGGCACCAGAAAAATAAAGAAAAAACACGTCATAACAGAGAGAGGGGGAGAGAGAGAGAGAGAGAGAGAGAGAGAGAGAGAGAGAGAGAGAGAGAGAGAGAGATTCACCAGGGATGAACAGAGTGCCCTCCACAGTGAGATATGACACCAGAAAAAAATAAAGAAAAAACACGTCATAACAGAGAGAGAAAGAGAGAGAGAGAGAGAGAGAGAGAGAGAGAGAGAAAGAGAAAGAGAGAGAGAGTGAGAGAGATTCGCCAGGGATGAACAGAGTGCCCTCCACAGTGAGATGTGGCACCAGAGATATAAACAAAAAACACGTCATAACAGAGAGAGAGAGAGAGAGAGAGAGAGAGAGAGAGAGAGAGAGAGAGAGAGAGAGAGAGAGAGATTCACCAAGGATGAACAGAGTGCCCTCCACAGTGAGATGTGGCACCAGAGAAATAAACAAAAAACACGTCATAATAGAGAGAGAGAGAGAGAGAGAGAGAGAGAGAGAGAGAGAGAGAGAGAGAGAGAGATTCACCAGGGATGAACAGAGTGCGCTCCACAGTGAGATGTGGCACCAGAGAAATTAACAAAAAAACACGTCATAACAGAGAGAGAGAGAGAGAGAGAGAGAGAGAGAGAGAGAGAGAGAGAGAGAGAGAGAGAGATTCACCAGGGATAAACAGAGTGCCCTTCACAGTGAGATGTGGCACCAGAGATATTTACAAAAAACACGTCATAACAGTGAGAGAGAGAGAGTGAGAGAGAGAGAAAGAGAGAGTCACCAAGGATGAACAGAGTGCCCTCCACAGTGAGATGTGGCACCAGAGAAATAAAAAAAAAAACAACACGTCATAACAAAGACAGAAAGAGAGAGAGAGAGAGATTGATTGATTGATTG
>JAWDGP010006459.1:262500-272500 GCA_033675545.1 Elysia crispata
ACAACGTTGTTGGTGAATAAAGAGAAATGGCAGTGGATTAAAAGCAGAACCACGGAAATCAATAGGCTTAGAACAATGTTGATATGTGAGTGTGAGGGGAGAGGTGTGGGAGACGGAGGTATAAAAAGACACAGTCTTGATACTATGATTTGACTCGACGTCGGCTAATCAAACTAGAAAAATAAAACTATAATTAGGCTAAGTATGTCCTCTGTTCGTTCGTTTTTTTTTGTTTTTTTTTTTGTTTTTTTTTTTTTTGTGAATTAACATAAAAAAGGGGAAAAAGTAATAAAATCTAATTCAAAGCAATAAATATTTTTAGAATAACGGCTTGGCTATGGATTTTTTTCAACGGCTTGGCTTTTAAAATTTTTTCAGCCGTAGTAATTAAATACATTAAAGAGGGCTTCAGAGGAATAAATTTCAAGGAAAAAGTCAGGGTAAAAGGATAAATTATTTAATCCGAAGTTTCTGTAAGTAGCTGCTCCATTGCAGTGCAGACCCACAACCGATCTGAGAAGCAGAGAAAACGATGAACTCACGTTACAGTGATCAACAATCAGTTTGGCGTCTCCTAAGTTTATCGAGGAATCTTATACGGGGAATATTTTCCATATTAAATCCTTATTGCGCGTTTCTCACATGCTTTAGTGATAGTCTATTTAGCTATCTATCTATCTCTCTCATACATATTCATATATATCCTTATCAAAAGTTGATAGCAGTGATACTCATAAGAAACAAACATCCCTGATCATTAAAGTTCAATTTAATTGGATGACACTCAATATAAATGAGGTAAAAAAAAGTATTAAGATTGGTGATAAATATAAAAGAAAACAAACCTCAAAAGTTCTTCAAACCTGATGCCTAAAAATCCATGTGGTACTTTGAATCTGCCTGCCCTAAATTAAGGAGTGAAAACTTTATGGATTCTATCTACAAAATTCTTCACGATGCCGCATTTTACTTCGTCTGCACTAATGAATGCATATTGTGATAACCACCAGATATGACAGCCACAAAAGGCAAATCCATTAGCAAATTTCTCATGACAGGCCTCGCCACGTGAGGTCTGAACAAAGCTCTAGGCTCGCCTCGGCCACTTCCGCGGACTCTAGAGCTGCTCGGCTAATTATAGAACTAGTGAGCGACATACAACAAAGTAAATACGCACCATCTGGCCTCCAGTAATGAAATATCGATTTGTACAGGCAAAGAAAATGGAGAAAAAGAACAAGCCCTCACTGTCTATTAAAGAATCGAGGATGTCGGATCCTCAGATGTGTTAAATCCTAGATGTCAATAAAGAAAGATCAGCCAATGGTTTTATACAGAGATGAAATCGAAAACTCTTTATTAGGAGTGGAAATACAGAGAAAAATGAAGAGAGAAAGATGATCGCTAGCTATATTGCGGAGGAAAAGAAAAGGAAAAAGAAGAAGAAGAAGAAGAAGAAGAAGAAGAAGAAGAAGAAGAAGAAGAAGAAGAAGAAGAAGAAGAAGAAGAAGAAGAAGAACAACAACAACAACAACAACAACAACAACAACAACAACAACAACAACAACAACAACAACAACAACAACAACAACAACAACAACAACAACAAAAGAAGAACAAGAAGAAGAGGAGGAGGAGAAACAATAGTGTTTACGTGTATTAAGAAAGCTAGAAGGAGAAACAGGAAAGGCCAGGATGAGTAGAAGTTTTTAATGATACGATATCCTTTAGTTTATTCTTATCAAACCGAAAGTCAGTGTAAGACGATGCCTCTTTCCAAACGCCTCTAGTTTCGATATCGGGAGTTCAAAACGTACTGAAAGTGCACAGCTTTGTGATTACACACAGCTGTAAATGGTGGGACGGCACACTTTTTGATCCTGTTGTAATACTTTTGTATACAAATAAAAAACCCGTCTTTTTATACTGTGAATATAAACTATTGCTACGACGTTTGCTGACCTCAATAGACAGTTGATGTCGAACAATATATAGTGATCTTTATACATTCGTCCTTCAGAGAAAACTTTTATCTATTATACTGTAGACGGCTACAGCTGTCTCTCCCCCCACAGCCCGCAAACTCCTTACCTCATTGTCCACGCTGCTTCACTGCCTCTCAAAACCAATTATCTTGTCTGTTTCCTTCTTTTTCCTTTGTCGTATGTAGGTCAGCCAGTTTTTTGTTCCTTCCGACAGTTTACTTTATATACTTTGTTGTTGTTTTTTTTACTTCCTTCAAATCAAAATTGACATTGTAAGTAATAGGGTTTTCTCTTCTTTTGTCCGTATTTTACTCGTAGTGGCAAAACAGAATTTTGAGACATTCTGCGCAATTTATTGCAATGGAAATGTCATTCAGATTTTCAGTATCTTAATCTTTGGTACCTAGGTGGTACATGCATATATAAATTATAAAATAGAATTTTGTTTAGTAAGTAATGAATTAGGGAAAAAAATGCTCAACTACATAATATTTATTAATGTGTGTGTGAATCACTATATATGATTCCCATATAACGAGTTAGATTTTTTCTTATTAATTTTTCATCAGTTTTGTTCGACGCTCTCCGCACACTTGTAATTAAACGCCTATCGGAAAATTCCATGACGAGAACAATGGCTGGTAGTGAATGAACAAAAAGATCTCTGTTACCGCCAGGATCACCTGCCAGACATGTTAGATGATACCTTAAGAGAGTAGAACTATACAGAAAGAAAGACAGCTACACCGGCTTACTCCAGACAACATGAAAACAAATTCATTGCCTTCACGTTCAAACAAATTCATTGCCTACACGTTGAAACAAATTCATTGCCTACACGTTGAAACAAATTCATTGCCTTCACTTTGAAACAAATTCATTGCCTACACGTTGAAACAAATTCATTGCCTACACGTTGAAACAAATTCATTGCCTACACGTTGAAACAAATTCATTGCCTTCGCGTTGAAACAAATTCATTGCCTACACGTTGAAACAAATTCATTGCCTTCACGTTGAAACAAATTCATTGCCTTCACGTTGAAACAAATTCATTGCCTTCACGTTGAAATTTAAAAAGATAAAAGATAAAAATGTTAAATTTAAAAACTAAAATGCAACGGTTTAATCTTAAGATGCTGGACTCTAATAAGATTGCGGATTGTAAATCACAATTAGAATTTGAGACTGGTCAAAACTGAGCAGCTGTTAAACAAATCTTAATATTTGCTTGAGGCAGAGTTGAATTTCACCCAGAGAACAGCAAAGTTCTAGAGCATTAGCTCTAAGGCAAGTCAAGGAGTAGCTAAATATTAATAATGCTTTGGAATTATCAGCTAAACTAGGGCCGCTCGAGCTTTTCACACACATCTCTCAGAAACATTAGGGACGAAAAATGTCTATTATGAAACGAGTTTTTTTTTTTTTTTAATTAAATCAATGTTCATCTATGTGCAAATCTTTATGCACATTAGTTACATATGCCGCCAGCCTTGACGAATAATTTTAATCCATGTGATAAGATCTGGAAGAAACGGAACAACAAAAGTGACAGAAATGTTACTTTTAACAGAATGGAAAAACAAACCAAATGATCACAGCATTGACACCATTATTAGGCAACGGTTTCTCATTCTAATTTTGTTAAAGATCCGCAGCTGAGTTGTTTTAACACAGGCCAAACACCCGAGCTTTGGCCCATCTCAAGCGCTCATGAGTACATATGTCTTAAGTGCATAGAAGTCGTACACGAGTTTAAGACACTTTGTCGTGTTCAGAAATTCTAAATTGACATTCTCTCCTTAATAATCTCATAAATTACATTGTAGCGTAATGTTATTCTCTCTCACTAAAAACAATGAATCAATCAAATCACTTAAACGCTTAAGCATTATTTTTTTGCCCTTGTGCTTTTTTCTATGTCCTTATAATAACCCGCTCCATATGAATAATATCAAAGTCACCCGATTGAAACGTTGGGTCTCATATATGTCTAACAAAGGAAATATAACAACGTGAAATAGTTCCTGTAGCACAGAAGAGTACCTGTAGTCAAAATAAAATTCGGTACAGCCTTGACTCATAAAGATGAGATGATTAAAGTTTTAATCCCAAAATGCCAGGCGAAAAAAATCCTCGATTAAGATTGAAAAATTAAAATCGATAGCAAAGCAACAATAGAATTCGCAGTTTCTCGGGTCGCAGCGTGTTTCTTATGCAATAGTATAAGTGATTGGCTTTATTGCAGCGATAAAGGCCATTCATCCAGCAGAGCGTATAGCTTTTAATAACGAGATTCGAGCTCAGCTCGTAGTCGTGCCATATGCTCGGGTTATCAGAAACTAACTAACCGCCCAGTTCTCTCGTTGATTTGATGGAAAGTCACCCTCTGTGTATGGGGGTGCTCAAGAAGCTCAGCTCCTGGTCGTGCCATATGCTCGGGTTATCAGAAACTAACTAACCGCCCAGTTCTCTCGTTGATTTGATGGAAAGTCACCCTCTGTGTATGGGGATCCTCAAGAAGCTCAGCGCGGACAGTCTGAGCAAAGAGCCACCCCTGAAGCTGTTGCAACCTTACTCTCACACCTGAGCGGAGCTTGGACCGTGCTGTCAGCCAGAGACCTGTCTAAGCATCGAACTCACGACATGAAGCCGCAAATATACTATGTGGTTGTGACACTTAACCCTACGGCTACCAATCCGTCATGACAGCACACCAACTCAAAGAGTCCTCCAGGTGCGCATGACAGCCTCAGGGTAGCAGTATGAAAGACCTGACACAGGCCGTAACCAGAGCCCCTCACCAAACTGCTGGGGACCGAGATCAATACCAATGCATGTATAATATCAAACAGGCCATCAGAATTATATAATTATGAAGCGTCTTGTTTACATGATCTTATTATTCATGAATTACAAGTGTCGCATTAAGCGAGCTCGCTGCTCACTCTGTGCCTGAGCGCTGGTTAGTGGATTTTGCTCGGATTCATATGGTCTTATTAGCTAAAGATCTTGATCTTAAATATGGCTAAATTTATTAAGAAGTCGAGGCACAGAATGTTTTGAAGAAGGACTGTTACAAGCAGAAAGAAGGAAGGGTGTGGTGGTGAGCAAGAAAATAGTAACTGATGCTCAAGGCTTGGACCAATTACAAATTTGTCAAGAGCAGAGCAGCTCTCCAGTTTTAACCAACTGACCTCATCTTTCAATGTTTCATTATTACTGCATAGACATTCAAAATAAAGAGCAAATGCTCAAGAGAGTAGATAGTCCTTAAAACAATTTTTTTTCAATGAATGGTGACACTTTGAGGTAGATGGTTTAAAAGGAAATAGGCACACAACTTTATAATTACGGGACACAAAAGAAATAACAAATAATACTGACGAAGCTTACAAGTGAAACGTTTATAGTATGTTGAGTTTATAATAGTTTTGTTTCTTTTTTGTCACTTAATTATAAAGTTGTGTGCCTATCACCTTTTAGATCTTGTATTATACTTTTTTATAGACACAGATGCATCCTTTTGGATCCTTTAGAATTACCAAGTTACCCTCCAAGTGTGGTGCTTTTGCTTTCTATTTGGATTTACTTTTAGATAAATGTCTCTGTGCTTGTCTTGGCTTTTTTTGTTGCAGCAGTTCATAGGCCTATAGCAAACTTTTAGACAGAATGAGTTAATACAGACCCAATTTCGCCAATACTGTTTTGGCTCATTGCTTTTTATAGTCCAAGAACTGTTGGAAAGAATAAAAAATGCAGTTCGCTGCCAAATTCATCAGCGTAACAACGATAGAGTTGCTCAATATCATTAAAAAGGATTAAGAAAAATATTTCAATGATAGTTTTTACAGGTAAAGAGCATTTTCAAGATCATCAAGAATTATCTCTCAAGATCAAAATGAGAAATACAATGATTTTACTTTAGTTTTTCTTAGCTTCTCTCATATCTAAAGAGAACAATTTTCAGCTAAGAAAAGAATGTTTTCCAAAATATGTGCAACGCTTGCATATATATATACACACACATAATAAAGAACCATTTTAAAGTTTTAAATAAAATCTTAAAATGCCATTGCGTGTTACTGTATGCTCTAACAGTAGAAAATTATTTTAGTTTAACCAAGCCTTAAAGTGAAACCTCACTCAATCAAACACACGAGCGGTTTAAGAACTTGCTTATAAAAGTAACATAAAAATAAGATGTCGCTCCTTTAACAATAATCAGATGCAGCTTAGTTCAATTTGAAAGCTTGCCGAACAAACACAATCCCTTTATGAATTACTAGGCTGTGTGCTGGGTAGAATAGTATATACTTTAAACGAAGTCCAAAGCAAAATATGAAAACGCTAGAGAGCCCAACGAAAAAAAATGTGAATTTCGGGAGATGTAGGAGAAGAGAAAATAATTATTAGTCATTAAATAGATATAGAAAGGGAGACAGATAGAGAGAAAAAAAAAGAGGTTAAAAAAGCGAGAGAGAGTGAGAGAGAGAGAGAGAGAGAGAGAGAGAGAGAGAGAGAGAGAGAGAGAGAGAGAGAGAGAGAGAGAGAGAGAGAGAGAGAGAGACAGACAGACAGACAGACAGACAGACAGACAGACAGACAGAGAGAGAGAAGGGGAGAGGGTTAAATAGACAACCTGATCGTAAGAGATTCAGAAAGTGGAAAAAATAGCGAGCAGAAGAAAGAGACGTTGATATAGAAAAAAAGAGAGATACAGAAGGAGTAAGAAAAAAAAAATGAGTTATCGGGAGAGATACAGAAAGCAAGACGATTGAAAGAGGGAGGTGAGGAGAGAAAGAGAGAGGGTAGTGATCTAATGACCATAACGGAGGGACCACGCAAGTTGTTGGAGGCCAATGAGGCAAACAGTCATGGTAAGGAACTAGACTTTACATATTGACCAAGTCATTTGGCGACAGCATGGCCAAATCATTTCAATTATTCAATACCGGTGTGGGCTCATAACGTTTAGGTCATACAATAGGTGTTACTACAGCTAGATCGATTCAACAGCATTACGCAAGTGAAATGGCAGTTTGTTCTAAAGTTATGAAAAAAAACTGCCGTGTGAATAGTGGAATTACTAGGTAAAGCTATAGTAACAACAAAAATAACAACAAATTTACCAACAAAAACAAAAACAAAAATCAATAACAAAACGACGTGTTAATTTAAATGAATTTTTTTACAACATGAACGTTGTTTTTTTTAAAGTAAAAGTTAAGGAAGACATAGAGAATATAAGGAAAAGAAAGTAAGGAATGGAAAATATAAAATTAAGATATTACTTAGAGACAGCACAAGAAAACAAAACAGAAAGAGAGAGAGAGAGAGAGAGAGAGAGAGAGAGAGAGAGAGAGAGAGAGAGAGAGAGAGAGAGAGAGAGAGAGAGAGAGAGAGAGAGAGAGAGAGAGAGAGAGAGAGAGAGAGAGAGAGAGTGTTTGTGTGTGAAAGAGGATGAAAAATAAAAATAAAAAGAGTGGGTAACGAGAAGAGTGAAAAAAGAGTGAAAGAGGGATGTAGATGTATTGAAAGAGAAAAAAGAGGTATAAAGATGGAAAGAAAAAGGAAGAGAATGAAAGAAAAATACTAGAGAGACTGACAGAAAAAGAGAGATAATGAGACAGACAGACAGAAAAGGGTGCCTGCATAAAGACAATCCACCACTCCCCTCCCAAAAGAGACACATCCATAGTTAAGAGAAAAAAGGGGGAAAAGAAAACAGCGTCTAAGAGTGCAGGAGAGAGAGAGAGAGAGAGAGAGAGAGAGAGAGAGAGAGAGGGAGGGAGAGAGAGAGAGAGAGAGAGAGAGAGAGAGAGAGAGAGAGAGAGAGAGAGAGAGAGAGAGAGAGAGAGAGAGAGAGAGAGAGAGAGAGAGAGAGAGAGAGAGAGAGAGAGTAAAGCAATATGGCCAAGCCTCAAAACATTTGAAAACGATCCAAACATTTGGAAAGCCAGCAAATATTTCCGCAGCACAGATAGTAAGTCGGTAGGTTTATTGTAACCACCCCACACGGCTTAGGTTGAGGAAAGTGACTCTGTTCACTCGGTCCCTCCAGTGTCGTCCCTCGAGATTTCCCACCAGTTGAGATGATAATGCTCGTGCTTTCTGACCGATCACTGGTCACTAGAACGCGACCAGGAGTAACAGAAATTGGTATAGATACGAAAATATTCTGTCTACAACGTCTATGTAGATTGGCCAGTATGTTAGTGAATTATTTCGACAAAAGACTCAGAACTGGAACCATTCTAGTCCTATAAATTATTCAGCAAGCAAACATCTCATGTGCTCTTCACTTTAGTTCCTTTTTTTTTCTCAAACTCCCAGAATCGATTGAAGCAAACAGACCATGTGCACTCAGTGTTCGGGTTGTTCCTTATTATTCTGTTTATGTTACATTCACTAGGTCCGCTACCACTACCACACGTCTTCCTCCTTCTATAGCCTGTTATGAACACAACCCAACATTTCTCAGACCTCTTCTACCTCCTTCTCCTCCTCCTTCTACTTTTTCTTCTTCTTCTTCTTCTTCTTCTTCTTCTTCTTCTTCTTCTTCTTCTTCTTCTTCTTCTTCTTCTTCTTCTTCTTCTTCTTCTTCTTTTTCATCCTTTTAATATTAAAAGTAGTAGTAGTAGTAGTAGTAGTAGTAGTAGTAGTAGTAGTAGTAGTAGTAGTAGTAGTAGTAGTAGAACTAGTAGTAGTAGTAGTAGTAGTAGTAGTAGTAGTAGTAGTAGTAGTAGTAGTAGCAGCAGCAGCAGCAGCAGTAGTAGTAGTAGCAGAAGTAGTTGTAGTAGTAGTAGTAGTTGTTGTTGTTGTTGTTGTTGTTGTTGTTGTAGCTGTAGCAGTTGTAATAGTAGTTGATATGAAATAATTTGAAGAAGAAAAAGAAAAATTGAGAAAAAATGAGTTATGCTGATCATTAGCAATTATAGTGTAACGAAGAAGAAGAAGAAGAAGAAGAGGAAGAGGAAGAGGAAGAGGAAGAGGAAGAGGAAGAGGAAAAAGAAGAAGAAGAAGAAGAAGAAGAAGAAGAAGAAGAAGAAGAAGAAGAACAAGAAGAAGAAGAAGAAGAAGAAGAAGAAGAAGAAGAAGAAGAAGAAGAAGAAGAAGAAGAAGAAGAAGAAGAAGAAGAAGAAGAAGAAGAAGAAGAAGAAGAAGAAGAAGAAGAAGAAGAAGAAGAAGAAGAAGAAGAAGAAGAAGAAGAAGTCCTTTCAAGAAAAAAATCACCAACACAAACAGAAAAAAATAGTTTGAATCGTAAATTTTGAGCTTATATCTTTCGGTTAAGAGAATTCTATAGCTGATGTTCAAAATGCATATTGTACGCGTTTATACAGAATTTATGACGTATATTTTACAATACATTAAAAATGCCGCCTTCTTAGAAATAAAATTAGAAAATAAACGACCAGTTTGCGTATAGAATGTTATATAAAACCCAAGTTTATAGTTACCTTAAAGAACACACTCTATCGCACTTCGCCGTGAACACTAAACAAAACTCACGGATCAATATCCTGGGCGGTTCATAACCAACTCAGCACACTCACACATTATTTTGACCTGGGTGACTGTCGCGCTCTCCAGGTCTTTCCGTCTGTCAAGCCCAGGTGAGGTGAGTTTAACAATCTCTTTATCTGTCCTCCAGCTGAGAGAGCGTGCCTGGTCCCCATCTCGCGCACTGCTGGCGAGTGGAGCAGCGAACAATGCCTTCGCTACGGGCTTGAAATTCCAATAACGCTTGACTCAGCCTGTCGCTAAATTTTAATCTTGGACAGGATTTAGGCCCTTTACAAGCCACTGTTTTTTCCTTGGTCTTAGATAAATCGTTCGTCCTATTTCTTCATTATTGTCTCAATCAGCATGTATACTCGTCTTTCGCAACAAATTCCCAATCAGCATGTATACTCGTCTTTCGCAACAAATTCCCAATCAGCATGTATACTCGTCTTTCGCAACAAATTCCCATACACTTCTTCAAACTTGTTTTGCTACAGCAGTCCTAT
>JAWDGP010006459.1:277500-295000 GCA_033675545.1 Elysia crispata
GACTGAGGAAAGAACTGTGCTAACGAGCAAGGGAGAGCAGAGCTGTGAACGGTGAAATGACTATTATGATAACATCGATTGTTCTCTTACAAAGTACTTCTGCAGTGAAAACATACTTTAAATCATATCTTTATCGCTAAGTGGGTTAAATATCATTGTAGAAAATTTCCTGTTAGAGACAAGACCTCGCAAGTATCCAAGCAGTACACAAATTTATGCTGTCAACCTTCACCTTAATGTAAGATTATTCACTGTGATTGGTCTCTTAATACTCATTCGAACGGCGCTGAGTGCTCAGTAAATAGGTTTGGGTTTCTGTTTTGTTGTTAATTACCTAACTTTATTCCAAATGGATGAAGAAAAAAATTGCTAAAGGAGCATTATTTTTAGTGCCTATTTTGCTTTCAAGGTGGTGTGGCCGCTGCAATATCCATACCATATACCTGCCATTTCTTTATATTTTTTGGGTTAATAAACTACACGGCCTTTTTTGATTGTGTATGATTCATTTGTCTAAGGAACTGTCCTGAAACCTTGAGGTTCCCAGGCGTTGAAAACTGTTAGAGAGATCTTTCTTTAAATTGAGAAGAGTTTTTCGCTTTGGCTGTGTTTCCTCCTCTAGCTGTAATAAAAAAAAATCATTCTTGTTTGTCACTCTTTATGGATTTGAGCTGGAGTTTGTTGGTTCTGCTCTAGCATCGCAATAGCAGTGTCACCAGGGGGGTTCTTCTATTGCTGCTGTCTGCGTGATCTTTCATCTTTGTTTCTGTTGAGCATCATTCTACTTGGTGATGTCATACAGGGTTTGTAGGTGAGGTAAGAATGGTTTGGAAATTGTTGGGAATGGAGACAGAATTTGTCGACCCAACCTAAAACGGACACTGGTAGATTGGATAAGGAGTGTGGCTGTTGGCTATAATTCTTCAGAAATCTGGAAAAGTTTTCTTTCAAGTTTACCTATTCAATGTAATATGTTGTAAGAACTTACCCACTTTTTCACCCTCCATTTGCCTTTTGCCAGAGGGCGGGGGTTGGGGAGAAGGCGAGTTAAAATCTTACATGTTCAATCCAAATTTTAACCTCATGGCTGTTGAATGGAGGAAAAAAAAAGGGGGGATGCAATGTCAGACTCAACTGTGGTTGGGATTCCATATTCAGAAAATTCTATGTCTAGTGTGGAAATTGCAGTTTCTTCTGTGTTTGATGTTACCAACTCAACAATCGGGAATCTTGAAAAGTCATTAAAGATATCAAGAAGGTTGTCATATCTTGGCTTAGGGCCAAACAT
The DNA here is from genome assembly GCA_033675545.1 of Elysia crispata. Taxonomy (NCBI): domain Eukaryota; kingdom Metazoa; phylum Mollusca; class Gastropoda; family Plakobranchidae; genus Elysia; species Elysia crispata. Next base: position 278,789 of record JAWDGP010006459.1, read on the forward strand.
CTATACTGATTTTCACGGTTGGGCCGTCAGGGCATGGTGACATCGGTTATGGTTCTTGTGTATTTCTTTGGGAACGACTTTCACAAAGAATGCAGTTTTTAATTTAGTCTTCAACCATGGCATCTATCCCTGGAAACCACATTATTGTCTGGGCATTTTTTTGTTTGTTTTTGTTTTTATGATCCCTAGATGCTTTTCATGAGCTAAGTCAAAACATTTGTTTTGTAAGAATTTGGGCGTGACTATTTGTTTGTTTCTGAATAAAATATTACCTTTTTTATGGGAGAGACTACCTTTTTCTTTCTTCATTTTTATTGAAAGATATGTCTATTAAACTGCATCTCAGTTCTGTGTCTGGTAACTGGTACCATTTTTTTGTTGAAGACAATTAATGATGATTGAAGTGTTGGGTCTTTCATTTTCTCAGATTGAACTTCAGCCACAGTAAGATATTTTGGGACAGGCTCATAATCTGTATGTTGGATTTATTCCTCGGCAACTTTTTGTTACCTGCTGGATTGTGATGCTGCTTAATCTGGGCGTTGTGATAGATAGTCAGAAGGGTTGGCTTGGCCTGGAGTTTGATTGCATCCTTAACAGCCATCGTTTAATTAAACTTGATTTAGGCTCTTGAAAAATTGCCTCTAGTAGTTTATGGTTACGGCAAGGACTACTATATTGACAGGACGTGCAGAGTCAGATTCCTGACTCCGCTAGCGGAGGCGGTTCATTTTTTAGATCTGGTGCTCATAATTTGGGTATGTTTACCTCCCACGATATAAAAAAGCATGGTAAAATACAATGGGATTGATTTCTCATAATTTGGTTTTGGCAAAATAGTGAAACCGTGACATACCCCCCCCCCCCCCCACCCCACCCCCCCCACCCCACCTACCCCTCTGGCGTACTCAAAAATGAAGCCACCACATGCATACTACAACTTCGCTCCCAATGATCAACCTGCCAATTTTAATAGAGAATAAATGGACAGTGTGTGTACCTTCTGTCCATATTGTACACTGCCTCGCCATGGCTTCCTCTGTGGAAAGTAAAAAGGAGCGCGTTCCGCGGAATGATGTCCCACCTCAGCGCCATTTTGAGTACTGTTTACGTGGTTACAGATCATTCATTGTTTCAAAAAAGAGTTTATATGTCAGTTGTTTCTTTTCAAAGGTGAGCTAGAGCCTGTACTCCTTTTCCAAACAGGAAAAATAGCTAATCTAGATCATATTACCTGAAACAGCCGCTGTTGGGATGGGACATGAACCCTCGAAAAGTGCCAAGAGGGAATTCAGTGATAATTAACTTACTCAATTCACTCACCATTTCAATGTGGTTCTGAATTAGTCTGCTAGTCGCGCCTTTTTCAGGGAGGTCACTGACACCATTACACTGGGGCCTCCATGCAAACATTTAGCCATCACACAGAGCATTGACGTAGCTTTGCTGTACGGGTCATTTTTGGCCGTGCCATTCAAAACACTCCCTGAAAAGGCCACTGTTGGGCGTATCTTGACCTCATCCACTAAGAGCATACAATGTTTCTGTTCAGAGTTTGTTTTTTTGAAATGTTTTACCTAACACCGTGTCAACATCTGTCGCTGAAATCACTGCCTGAAGCTTTCTTTTGCTTGGTAGTACCAACACGTCACGCAAATGGTCATAATTGCAATGAGGAAAGGATTCAATAGCAAAACAGTAATCCTGCAGTGTAAAAGTCTTATTGCAGAAAAGCCGAAGCTGTCTTGTAAGAAAATGGAGCCTCTTGGCCTTGACAGGAGACTGCTCATCATTCTTCACTAGTTGAAGGGAGTTTGTTACTTTGTTGACAACTTCATCAACAGGATGAATGTGACTCATGACTGAATGCACAACCTCAAAGAATTGAGAATAGAATGACAGCCCATTGTTTGGACTGAGAAGTTTACCCACTGGAACACTGATCCCATTCTTAAAGGCACTAAGAGTCAGAGGGGAACACAAAGTTGACTTGTTATGAACAACAACTGACACAGAGCATTGACTGTAATCTGTTTCCATGACCATACACACAAGCTTGTCCTGTGAGCGAGATATTATGAGATTGAGATCTTTGTATTTCTTATGTAGGTCGTTCTCAGGAGTGAACTCGTGAAGAGAAGTGATTTTGTCCTTTTTCAAGAAATATTTGAGTTGCTGGTCCTCAGTTTTTGGTTGGCGAGGTGGTGGCCTCGGGGAGGGCAAACACGATGCTGGCACATTAAAAACACTTGGTGGATTCACTGGCCTGGTGTGACCACCTGGAATCTTTACCATTTCAGTATCCGATGGCCAATGTTTTTGACAAATGAAGAATTTTGTCGGATCAACAACAAAGCCTGCACGTGGTGGGAGAACGCTTAGCCATTTCTGCTTCTCCAGTTCGTCTCTTGGTAGTCGAAACACACGACATTTATTCGTCTCATCATAATTTCCTTTACAGTTCACAACATCACACTTGTTCGGCATGATGCTAGAGCAAAGGTCTGTAATGTTGACAACAAAAACGTTTCAAATATCCAGTGGAATCGCGTGAAACAACACAAGAATGGATAGATCTAGCATATCAACAACACACTTCGCTTTCAAATTTACCAGTGGTATGTAAACACGCTTCCGCCTCAAAAATAGTGCGCTATTTGAAACAAAACAAAAATCCAATGTTTTTCTCTGCATTAACAACAGATGATTGGTGATCGTACTTCATGTAATTTGAAATACACAATATGTATAAATGATCTTAGTATCTACCGATTCGACCAATCTGTAATTTACGAGATTACTGCTCTTTACAGGGCACTACTTCAGGGTTACGTTCGTTCTAAAAATAGGCCGCTGGTAGATAAGTAGGTCAGTGTTGATCGCCTCCGCTAGCGGAGTCAGGAATCTGACTCTGCACGTCCTGTCAATATAGATTCTAGTAGTCCTTGGGTTACGGTAAAACTTGCAGCCCAGATGATGCCTAAAGTTTCTCGTTCAATTTGAATATAGCGTTGCTCCACTGGAGTCAGTGCACGACATGCTAAGGCAAAAACTTTAAATTTCTTTGCTGGATCCTTTTCACTTAGTAAGAAACCCAATGCTAACTGTACTTCCATCAACAACAAGTTCTGTTGGTAGAATAGGATTGTAGTACACAACATTTCAGTGGAATTATTTTTCATGTTGACAAATGAACTGCTTCTTTTTCATGCCAAAGCCTATAATTTATTATCAATGTTAACTGGGGAATAATTAAGTGTCAAATTTGATTCTAGATGTAGGATTACATCGAATTATAAAATTCAGATTACGCAAAAAAATTTAAATACTTGGCCGGTTTTAGAAAGAGCTTAAGTTTAGCGTTGTTTCAATTCTATGCTTAAATCTAAAATCTTTATTTATATACAGGCATAATTGTGCTTTAAAATGAACAGGCTGGGAAGGCAACTATTTTGAAGACATGCAAACATCACAAAAGTAACAGACTTATATTCCACAGAGACATACAAATGCACTGAAGAAAAGCAAAGTTTACAACAATGAACAGGTGGGGAAGACTACTTCAATAAAGAACAGCCAATTATACAAAAATAACCGAAACTTCTCCTCTAAAGCCCTACAACTATAGTTAAAAAAAGAAAACATTTCAACAAACAGATAAAATGTATCTCCTCCAGAACCACTCATTGTACAGTTTTCAAATATATAGAGCCTTAAGACATTGGTATGCTCCAAATGAATGAGATATCTCAAGGCGAAAAAGTAAATTAGATTTGGGAGCACGCTTTTAAATAGCCGGCCCTACTTTTTGTTTACATATCGACTTGGTGTGGTGAAAACGTACTCTCTAATGCAAAGTAAACACGAGCAACTGGTTAGAAAATTCTGATGAGGAAAACAATTCAGGCCCCGGATTAAAAAAAAAAACATTTATTGGGTTAGGCTGTATTGCTAAAGCTTGTACTTATTCTAGATCCAGTGTGTCACAATCTGTATAATTCATGCAATGCAAATCAAGGGCGGCAAGTTGACACGCATGTTTCTACGCTTCCTTGTTGACAATTAGAAGATCTGGTCAATATCTTAGATATGAAAAAGTGGAGAAGTACGAAACGCGTCCAAAGAAGCGTAAGTGGAGGAGAAAAAAAGTGATGACATTCGTTCTTAAAATACTGACCAATCAAATCACTACCACTTCCTTGCACACAGCGGCATGTCTTCAATGACTCGTTTGTCTTCACGCTGTAGGAGGTAAAAATTCTTTCATTTTTTTTTTCAGTCTTTCACTCTATTTAAGTAAAGTAACATGTTATATATATATATATATATATATATATATATATATGTATATATGCTTCTAATCTAATAAAGTTTAAAATGTATCTTGACGTAAAAGTTTAAAATGAAGCTGTGAAAGAAATAATATCTTTGTCATAAAGAAAGTCAACAAAATGTTCATTACCAAAGTGATAATCAAACTAACTTGTAAAAGGTTGTAAAGCGACATATGAAATATTATTACACATACAACATATTTGTGGTTTTATTAAAAAAGAAATTATATATATATAATGATAATAACAAAATTGATTACCTAGATTAAATTTTCAACTCCAGAGTTTTGAGCCCGTGCGGCTCTCTTCAGATGGCTGTGGGTAATGGTCGGTGGTTTGTGTTTACGTTTGACAGCAGGAAACACTTTCGGTGCACACAGTGAGAGAAAATCTCCTTTCTTTTGTTCAGGGAGGGAGATTTTCTCAAAATTTGATATTTTTCTTCCCAACAAAGTTTGCACACGGTTTTTTCTGATGTGTATGGCTTGACTTTTTTAATGGTTTCCCATTGGATGGTGTGTTTGATATTCTTGTCTTTTAGTTCCCAAATGTGCTCACTGAGCTTCGTATCTTTCTTTCTATGCACTAGTTTGAATGATGATTTATATTAATTGTATCTGGTATTAAATTCGTTTTAAGTGAGTCCTATATAGCTTTCTTGATTCTTTGTTGTTGTCTCGATCACTGTAGCTTTGTATATAACACATTTTGCTAAACATTTTCCACTCAATGGGCAGCTTGCATTTTCTCGGCAGCTGCACAGTTTTACACTGTTTGGTGTTTCTTTCTTGTTGTTGTGTCCCTGTAGCAAGAATTTGTTGTGATTCGTGATCGCTTGTTTCACGTTCGGTAGACAACTGTAGCTGACTTTGACAGTATTTCTGTTAATAATTTTATGGAGTTTATTAGTTTTGGGAAAGTGTTTGTCGATTAGATAAAGGAAGTTTCTAGCAACGTTCGTTTTTACGTTCATGTTGAATGGTGGGTTAAACCAAGTTATTTTTCTCCTCCGTTCACGATTTTTTTCTTTGTTGACATGTGCAGATTTTATATCATCATTGTAGTGCAACGGTTGGTCGAATCCGCTCCTCGTGGGGCTGGCCTGTTTGAATACATCCTCGTTTTTTGAATTTATATATGGACGGTAGTTGATTCCTTTGGGTCGATTCTTTACGATGGACTGAGGGTGGTTGCTGTGCTTACTGATGAAACTCACGATGCTGTTAGGTTCCTTGTGGGGTTTGCATATGTTGCTTTTTAAATTGAGGGTCAGATCTAAGAAGTCTGTGCTTTTTTTATTTGCATCATAGGTTATGTTCAGCTTGTTACTTTTGAAGATTTTGCAGATCTCTTTTTTCGTGACCTCAACTTGTTTTGGTGGTAGATTACAAGTTGCAAGACCGTCGTCCCTATATAGGCCAACGACTATATTGATGTGTTTAAGTTGCGATAGTAGAAATAGTCCAACCAATTCACACGTTTCTGCTCCATTGAAACTTCCCATTGTGACGTCAAAGTCGGACGATTTTTTAGCCCAAAATGTATTGTTGTTTTGTAAAGTGAGGATCTTTTCGTGTGTTTAATGATATGTTTTTCCTCTTCAATAATGTTAGTAAAGCTGGAGGCAAAAACGACGTTTGACTATTCAACAAAAAGCACAAAATTTAATGTAGATAATCAATTTCGTTATTATCATTATTAAACTCTCTTTGTCGAGCACTGTCACAAAATGCTAGAACAACGATCAAACATTATATATTGTATGTGTGTGTGTGTGTGTGTGTATATATATATATATATATATATATGTATCAAATTTTATGATATACACCAAACTTGTGTAATAGAATAAGGGTGTCTGATACAAGTAAAGCACGTACAATATTTCTTTAAAAAAAAAAAAAGAAATATAATTTTTCTTTCAGATCTGAAAGGCGGGTGGCTTTATTTCCCGCTGTTTCTATCTTTGTCTTTTTATCCCCTTCTATATTAAGAGAAATATATTGTTCGTTAGGTTTGTCTGGTATGTGTTTTAGGTTTTTCAGTCATCTCGACGCTGAACAGTGGATCAGGTAAATGTCACGTCTGCTCGAAGATCGTCTGCCAGTTTTCGCCAGAAGGCGCCCCTGTAGCGTGGCTCGGGCGGATACGTGATGTACGTTGATTCCCGGATGTAAGAGGCGATGTTTGACGTCATTTCGGAGTAGGTCAGGTCTTCTAGAAAGAGAAAGACCAATACTTGTTGCCCACGTCTGATGGTCTCTCGCCGCGCCATCTTCCGAGGGGAGAGAAAGCAGTATGGAAAGTGAGAAGGAAGGGGGTGTGGTATAGGGGTTGAAATAGAAGGCTGAGGGAAGTGTTTAATTTAAGATGACACCAATAAAAATTAAAGCGTACCCATTTCTTTGACAAGGTCGAAATACGCAAGTTCAATTATATTTTACTGTTTATTATTTAACCGAACAGTCAAAAAATAGAAGATAAAAAAAGTAAAATAACTTGAAACCGGTTTATTGACAAAAGAAAGAACAAAACAGCAAAAATAAATATTACATAATGTATCACGTGGGCAGTAGCAAGGCTATCCGACCAGGCGATCAATTGTAACTTTTAAGGCTTTTAAAAGGGCCGCTTTGCAGTATTTAACAAAATCCACAATCTCGACAAAATCACAACCTCAACAAAATTACAACCTGAACAAAATTCTACAGATTTTTTTTTTAAATTCGATGCTTAGGATGCGAATCTCGAATCCAGATGAGTGAGGTACACTCCTAGTTATAACCTGATGCCACTGACCATGAGCTCGTAGTTACACCAGTGACTTCTGAGCATGTTCTTGGTGATCACGACCAAAGTCTTGCGGCTTGTGGTCACTGCCGTATGGATGGAGTCGGTGATGTGAGCTCCAGCAGGAAAGCACAGACCATGCATCATCACCCGGAAGTTAAACTCGTTTTGCAATCGGGGTATAAGTTCCTGGTGAAAGACGCAAACTCAAAAGTGATACATATGCCATGATCAGTAATATTAATATGCTTGGCCTCTCGTTAGAACATTCTAGCTAGACGCAATTATAAAAATCTGAACACATTTTGGTTTGTAGTCAGAGGGTTGTAAGTAATGCCATTGGTTTAATCAGCACATATGTTAAAATATTATGGTTTAGTACTGGTACTGCTAAAACCTGTGTAAATCTTGTGTATTTTTTTTTTTAGGGGGGGAAAGGGGGGGGGGCACATAAATATAACTGTAAAGCTCAATAAAATTGCACATCTTTAAGTATCAACAAAGATAATTTAAAAAAATAAAGAGCTGACAACCACAGCTTGAGAAAAAATGTAGTAAGGAAAATTTAACTTAATAAAAAGAAAGGAAAAATTTAAATACTATTTTGTAAACCGAAGGAAATAGATATTTTCTGAATCAGTTCTTTTTTTTTCCTTTGGAATTGTTATAAGGGGCATGCATTATCATTCCATCTCAAAATTCTCAAAAATAATTTGTGTTAAATTTTCCTTGAGTTTTTTTTTTATTTCTTTTTCTCTTTTTCAAACTTATCTCGATTTTCCATCCCTTGCCATAGAACTTGTGCTGTTACCTCTCTTTACACCTAATAAACTGTAAGACTGAATTAACACTAGTCCAGCGGTACAAAGAGCACATATTTCTCTAAACATGTACCATATATTTTTTTTTTTGAGAAACGAACAAACAATTTATTTTTATTCTTAGATCTACTGACCTCTTCCACAAAGTCATCTTCGTCGCTGTAGCTGACGAATACGTCGAATTCGAAGTCCTCTGGGGAAACAACGGGCTGGAGTTTAAGTCTGGCCGCGTGATACCAGTAACGTAGGGTCCATCTGGGCAGTCAGAAACAAGTGGAGGATTTCACAAGAAGTTCAATATCATATCAGTCCAGAGGGAATCGGAGGAGAGAGTGTGAGACGAATAGTGGTAAAGAAAGTTTATTTAGAAGGGAGGCGTCGGTGAGAGAACAAAAAAAAATGTAAATTGAGTGCATTTCAACAATGTGTCCTGAGTTTTTTACAAAGTTAATGACGATGTCTATCTATTAAGTAAGACTTAATACATATATTGACGTTTGGCTAAAAATGAAGAAGTCATTAGTCTCATTTAAATGGCAAAATGCAGTTTATCAAAGTGTCAATGAAGGGAGATAGGATTTTTTAAACTATGTAGTAAGCCTTCTTTGTTTTCTACCTGAATCTGTAGGCAAGCACAGCTGCTATGGCCAGCACGGCGATCATGGTGGCGCTGGTTACCACTGCGAACAGCGCCTCCTGTTTGATACACTTCCGGCGCAGGAGGACGATCACGTCCCGGTAACCGTTCGGCTGTTGCTCCATGCCGCAGAAGTAGGGCGCGCCCCGGAAGTTGAAGTGGGCCACGTGTGTGTCTGTGAACCACTCGAGAAACTCCAGGTTCTCACAGTCGCAGCTGATCGGGTTGAAGCTCAGGTTAACCAGAGGAGGTTCCCTCCCCTCGCTGATCTTCTCGATCTCACGTCTCGTCTCACGGCTCAGAGATTGGATTTGGTTTTTCTGAAGGTCCAGAGTCTTCAGGTTTGCCATGTGGGATATGGAGAAGTTAATCTGTTGGAGTCTGTTCTGAGAAATGTCTAAATATTGCAAACTTATCAGATTTTTAAACGATTTAGGATTCAGAAGGTAGATGTCGTTTAGGGCGAGGTCCAAGCTGGTTAGTCTCTTCAGGTTCTTAAAAATACAGCCTTCATGATCTCTATGAAGGATTTGGGCGAGGAGGTTTTTGCTGAGAGAAAGGTTCTGGAGGCCGTAAAAATATTCGAAGAATCTACAAGATATATTTTGTATCAAGCAAAGCTCCATTTTCAGACTTTGTAATTGTTCAAGTCCTTTGATAGGCCCATCTAAATACTGAAATATATTTAATGAAATGTTAACAAGCTTGAGTTTGTTGTGTTTAGAGAAAGATATATTATTTAGAGAGTACATCATTTCGTTACCATACATACTTAGCTCAGAAAGATTGGGAGGAAGAGGGATCCTCTTTATGTACGGATCTTCATCCTCATCGGAAGAGACCGTTTCGCTCCTTAAAGTGTTGTTTCCGGCACAGTTGCTTAACACATTGGTCGGATACACGTGAGGAAAAACATGGGACTTCCAGGAGCTGTCAAGTTTCAGATGGGTTAGTCCCTTCATTTCTCTCAGATCTTTGATGTAATCACCAAATATTATTTTGTTGTTCGCCAGGTTAATGAATTTCAGAGTTAGTGGAAGCATTTTCAAAGCTCCTCTCTCTATTGTCTCTATCTTGTTGTCCATCGCGTAGATCCTCTCCAGACCTGTGTTCTTGAAATAGCGGAGAGTACTCTTGTATATAACGATACACGGTGAGAACCGAGGGTTGATGCGTTGCATGATCAATGTTTTTAGGTTTCTGTTGTTGCGTTGACCGTACATCATATCTCCAACTTTTTGGATGCCGAGTTGGAAGTTGTTGCTGATTTTTAGGGAACGAAGTCTTTGGAGATTTTCAAAAGCCGAGTTGTCTATATGGATGCCATGCAGGTTACAATCAGAGATATCCAGATGTGTAAGGGTATCGAACTCAAATGCTTCACTCTTCAGGCCTGTCAAGTTGCAATAACCGTAACTGAAGCCAGCCATTCCTAGGTGAGTCAGTTTACGCAACTTTTGCCGAGGATTCTCAAATCTCGCAAGTGGGATTCCATCTATGAAAAGATATTTGAGTTTAGAAAGGAAACTTAGGGCATAAGAGGGATACATCAAGTTTATATTTGTCGTGTTTTTATTGAACCCGTTGAGCCTGAGGTAAACTAAGGACTGTGCGAGTGGCTGGAAGACCAGGGAAGAGTTGAGAGTGTCGTCCATCTTTATGTTGTTGAATTGTAAACAAAGGCATCTAAGTGATGGCAGTCCCTCAAAGGTGCCGTCTGACAGAGATGTGATGAGATTAGAAGATAAACTCAGAAGTGTTAACTGACCATATCTCTTGAAGACGCCTCGAGAGAGAGACTTGTCAGTTATGAGGTTGTGGCCTAACAGCAGACGTGTGATGTTCGGCGAAAGTCTACTCGGAATGGTTGTCAGGTCGCAATGACTGCAGTCAGCCTCAGTTCCGTTCACCTTACAACAATCCTCACCACCTGGTGCAGCCATGGATTTGGGTTGGGATGACCGTTGGTCACTCTGATGGCCGGCGATGGTTGAGAATGTCTTTGGTGGAGGCAGTCTCTCGTCACACTGTGAGCATTCTGGAAACCATTTATTTTCACTAGAAATCTCCCTCGAGATTTTATGGGTCGACAGCAGGGAGAATTGGTCAGACGATAGCATGGTGTTTCTGGTCAGAATGTCCAGCCTGTCTGTGTCGTATGCTAGATCCGCAGCGCCCCTCTCCGTGCCGGAAGTGGCAATCTCCATAGACTCCACTCCTTGACAGGCGCCTAGAGAGCGCGACACAGACTGAAGACAGGCCAGGAGCATGACAAGATGACCCAAGTCTGAAAGGCGCCCTCCTAGTTCTGATGTTATCTCTCTTCCTGCCATGATCATCGGCTGAGCTTTGGGTTGAACTTGCGATCAAAATGATCCAACAATCTGGTCGGATATTTGTGCTTTTGACGGGTCGCCTGTATCAAAACGATTTGAAAAAAGTTATAAGGAAATAATTTTATCTAATATTAGAAATCAGGCCGAAGCCACTGTAAATGCAGCCACAAAATGTATTTAACAAACAAGTGTACAAGAACTACAATTGAATCCTCCTTCACACACTTATATTTTTTCCTTCCAAAGCACTCAACAAAATGATAACAGCCAAAAGATTTTATTTTTCAAAATACTCAGTGCTGAAGTCAGAAAGCTTAAATTTATAACCCTATTGACAAACTTGAGATTGTAGACTTTTTTAAAGGCTATCTGTTATACAGGTATAAATGACATGAATTCTTGTAAGGCAGAGAACCTTTTGGCATTTTTTGTCTCAAATGTGAATACAATTTATATTTTCTGTTTTGGTAGTTCCTTCCGCCACAATCTGATATTTATAAGATCATCTTTGAGAACTTTGATTTAGATTTGAATTCCCCATTAGATATTAGAACAGTAAGCAAGAGGTAGAATGGTATTTATGACTAGCTAGCTCTAAAAATAATAGATTTAATATCACAGCTCGAACTGGCAGGTTTACATGAAATGGCACTAAACTGTCTGGGTGGTCGACATTTTCTTTAGATTGAGCTAGCTCTCACCAGGCTAGGAGGAACAGTTTTTTGGGATTTCTTGATCTCTGCATGTCTCCGTCTCCCCCGGATGGACTATCCGCCTTTCTGTGTTCCCGTTTACTCCACCTTTCTGTGTCCCCGTTTACTCCACCTTTCTGTGTTCCCGTTTACTCCATCTTTACGCGACACGGAGAGACGCAGTAAGGAAAAAAACGCGATAGTCTCCGAAATTGCATCAATTTCATGTGGCATATGAATGTTTACTTTTAGTTTTTAGGGCATGCGCACAATTTACAGCTACAACAGTGTTCTTAGAAATTGCTACCTGACCGCTAACTCGCAGACTGCAGGACGGAAGTAATAGGAACAGATACGTAATTTTGTAAAATCCAATTTTTTTTTATAGATTTTTACCAGCATTATTATCATGTATGTTTAAATAAGAAGCGGAAGGAAATTCTTCCCTAGACAAGTGCTATCATCTGTCATACATTTCCCACCTCAGGTTTTTTTTCCGATTTCCTTCCTTCTTCTTATTTGTTCTACTTGTATTGATTAACTGGTTATACTAGTCTAGTACACAAATAAACAGCCCATCAAGTGTACAAGAAGCGAAGTTGCCAGTTGAACATGTATACCGTCCCCAGAAAATACCCTAAATCTTGGACCAACATCTGGAAAGAAACACATTCCGTTTCTTGTGCCGAATGTTAGAATACCATGTTTCCGATACCAGCTGTATAGTCAAACGGTTCGATCTACGTTCTTTGATTGTTTTCACACCTTCAAGTTTCCCCAAGAATCTGGTACGGAGAGGACTTTTATTTCAAGCTAAGGGTACGGCTAGTTAGGTGAATTCCAACCTCACCACTCCATGTCTCAGCCTTAATAGAACCCAGGATCCCATGATTGTCAGGCCAACACTCAATGCTGCGTTAAGCTTTAGCTTCGCTCCCTTATAAAAATAGGAGGTGGAGGAGGTTGTTTTCTTTAAAAGACCTCAGCGAAACAATGATATAACTGTAATCAAGGCTACTCCTTAGGCTTGTATCTGTCACTAACTCACTCTTACAGAGTATGGATATTGCAAGACCAACACATTACCTTTCCTCTTTCTTCTCGTTTTTTCATTTTCACAATTTAATTCCAAACATACTGTCTTTATAAACTTAAGTCACGCCAGTGTGTCATTCCACGCTCGAAATAATCTGGAAGTTTCAGCTGAGAAACCAGACTTGAATACTCAGCGTTGAGAAAGGAGCTCTGGGCAGGGAAGATCGTGAATAACGATTGCATCTCATTGTCAGAGAGGCAAAACATGCCGTTGTCGTCTCTCTCGAATGTTGAAAGTTGTTTAAGGCCTGTTTCTGCGAAACGAGCACATCTGGAAATGACCTTGAGAGCAGGCTTACAATCTTGCTTAATACCGGCAGCGGAGTCATGAACTTTGTAACTGCTTGGGAGGGAAACTCTGTTAAGTTTATCCCGAACACGTTCGAACTCCTGAGTCACATCTATCGTAGAACAGGCAGCATGATCTATATCATTGTCGGGAATTCCACAATCTTTAAAAGGTCTAGATCTAGAATCTGACTGTGACTCTGGCACAGAGGCCGATGGCGGGGTGCCAATCTGAATATTGATCGCGTCGATCTTTTCACTTAACTTATTGACTAGCACAGTGAGTTCTTCTACTTTCTTTTCAGTCATCTGGAAAGATACGTGAAATAACTATCACTTTTTGACTATATTAAGGAGAAAATAATGCTTGAAAGTTGGATGCTGATGGATTTAAAAATAAATATATAACTCCGTATAGCGAAGTCGACCTCCGTGTGGATATACACAAACCGGAAGACGAGACATTCATTCAGCAAAGGCTGAATGAAGGGAGATAATACATGACACACTGGCGTAACAACAAATTTATAAACACATTACATTAGGTTTGTGCAACATAGAATCATGGATTCCAGTAAATTATTTAATTGTAATAACGTACTGCATGGATTTAAAGTTTAAATAGTTGACAGGTTTGAAATTTTGACATTGTTAACAATAAGATTAATTAGGCCTGTTTCTTTTTAGCAGGAGAGCATACTCGTTTTCCTCAATTAATTACTTTACACAAACTAGAAGTTTCAAAACGCAATTGACGTCTATCTAGATTTTGGTATTAAGAATGTTGCATTGAACCATTGTATATATATATAATTATTATTATTTTTAAGAAACAGTTATAGACACCAAGCGTTGAGATAAAAGAAAAGAAACGAGTTACTAGGTCCAGATCCAGTAATAACCCCCCCTCTATCTATTCAAGTTCGACTGGCGATTTACAGCCTGAGGTGCTGAAGACGTAGCATGTTTTGAGGACCAAGCGTTATAAGTAGATTAGAAGGACTGTGCTCTCTGTCTAGACAAACATAAATAAGGGACAAAATAAGAAATCAGATCACTGGGTGCTGATAATATTGACTCTCATTGGCCGCTTCTTTTTAGAATACGAGCGCACGCTGAGCATTCACAAAATCCTCTCCAGCATTTTGCTTTGGGGAAAAAATTTAACCTACAAATTCAGATTTCACTGATACATGTAAGATATTCAAAAAAATCTCATCCATACAAAGTTATACCCAGAAGAATAACTAATCTCCATCTCTAATATTCTAGACCATTGATTTAAATCGAAAGTAAATATCAAGTTTGAATTGTTTTGATTTGTTTTTCAATTACGAATAGTTTAGTATCTTTTACTTTCAAAGCTTGCGAACAGCTCCTTAGGCTTGTAGACCTAGCTTTACACAAAATGAGCTGTACATTATACAATACTTGATGTAGATCTAGCCTTGTTTACTCGTTAGGAACAAAATTCTTCGTGTTAAAACAAATTTGGTTAATATTTCTTTTGCTGTTATTTCGTTTTGTTCTATTTTATTTTTTATTAATTGTGTTTTCAAAGTGTAAACACAGCTAGTTCAGTTAAAGTGGCGGGTGATATTATTTCACAGACGAGCACCACAGCAGGACTTTTCGAGAGGACTTTCTCCTCGTATGTTACAACATGGAAGCGGAACAATTTACTCGTATTTCTCTCCTTAACATGAATATTACTTCATTTTACATTAGAAGCAAAACTAGTGTTTTAGAAAAGTTTTAGAAATATCATGACATAAAACATAAAAGCTTTTCACCGGTTGATCATAAGTGTTAACATAATCAATAAAGAGGTTTGCTTTATGATTATAAGAATGTTTGAAAACTTATAGGAGCTTCCTCTAAGTCAAGAGAAGAAAAGAGTGAGCTTACCTTTACATGTAATAAACTTCTCACATAGAAACGACGTCTACCCTTTGACTCGACAGAGGGAAAGGGAGGAGTGGGTGCCCGTCTCAGCGGAGGTTAAAACACTTCTTTTTTATCAGAATGAAACGAAAAGACTGTCCTTGTATTTTAGCTTGTTACACTTCTCGGGAAAATTTTAAGCAACGTAACGTGTTCAGTCAAAGGATGTGAATCTTGTGCCAGTGAACTGGCATGGTCCTCTTAAACCGGTTCTGAGCAAGTCAAGATTGTCGCAGAGCTATCACAGACACTGCATGCATAATAATTATAGCCAATACACTTGTAGGCTTGGATTGTAAAAGTATTTTTTTTTAGCTTTGCCCGTGTTCATTGTGATGAAACTTGGGCGAGCGAATGGCATTAATTCACTTCCTTCTAGAGTGGAAAGGGACGCATCGAGTTTTGCCACTTATCAAAAATGGATTTTTCAACTCAGACAGGTATATTAATTTAAAGAACATAGGTTTAGACTTAGATTAAAAAATATATATATCAAAAGATATTGATAATATAAAATTGTGAAGTACTGTGTTGGCACAAATCTCAAAATTGCTCCCTCTTTCCCTCTCTTTTCCATATCACTATCTTATCTATCAACCTATCCTATCTATCAACCTATCCTATCTATCAACCTATCTTATCTATCATTAGGATCAAACCAGTGCGGCTCTCGTCAGAAAAGATCTCCTTTCGTCTGTTTAGCAATGGCGCTTTAGTCAAAATTTGGTATTTTTCTTTCAAACAAAGTGTGAATATATATTTTTTTTCTCGTGCATATGGCTTGATTTTTTAATAATGACCCTCGATTAAAAAAGCGATAAGCCATATTAAAAAAACAAACAAACAAAAAAAAACCCTGAAAATTATGTTAGCCACAACAACAAGTACAGCAACCACCCCCATTCGATCGCACAGAGCCTATTCAAAGGTATCAACTACCATTAAAATATAATAATATGAATTTGAAAATTGAGGAAGTCTTTAAACAGGCCAGCCCCACATAGTGTCAATGACGCACTCAAGAGGAGGGGATTCGACCAACCGTTTCAATTAAGTGATGTAGGTAAAATCCTGACATATCAACGATGAGAAAAATAGAAAATGGAAGAGAAACATAACTTGGCTTAACCCACTATTCAACATGAACGTAAAACGAATGCTGTGAGAAACGCTGAATCTTGTCGACAAACACTTTCCCCAAAACGAACAAGCTACACAAAATTACCAACAACAGAAGTCAGCTACAGTTATTTACCAAACATAAAACAAGATCAC